>JBBWWR010000251.1:0-59334 GCA_039583875.1 Platanthera guangdongensis | reverse complement strand
TATTTTGATTACTCTGATGTAGCCCTTTGGGCAATGATTAGCTGTACTCTGATATTTTGTAGACATGTTTAGCTTCTCATTATTGATGTTTTGGACATTATATATTACTTAGTGTGGATTTGACTTCTCTTGCTTATAAGTTTTGGTTGGGTTGACATTTTATATTGATATGGTTGTAGCCGGCGGAATAGGCGTTTTATGGTACAAGTTAGCCCGTGTGCTAATGCTACCGCAAGGCGGCTGTTCCGGGCATAAGACTCCCCCTTCGTGTCGTGTTCTGGAATCCAGGAAGGGGGGGTTTTACAACAATCCTTATACTTAGACAAAGTTTGAGTTCTGAATATAATTTCTTGACTTATATGAAGTGTTTCTTTGTTGTTTAGATTTGTTGACCTGGTTAGTCATCTTTTCATAAGTTGTACAAACTTTTGTTGCTACTAATTGAAAATATTTATTCGATGTTCAACATCCCTAGTTCAAATTTGAAGTAATTGAACTTACTTTCATCTAGGGGTTTTGTAAAAATGCCAGCAACTTGTTTTTCTATTGGAGTATATTGTAAGTTAATATTGTCTTTTTCAACATTCTCTCTGAGAAAGTGATATCTAATTTTTATATGTTTAGTTCTACTATGTGAAATAGGATTATTAGCAATAGAAATTGCACTTGTAGAATCACAAAACATAACTGATTTACTTAGCTGTATTGTAGTCATGTAGTTGATCTTGAATCCACAGCAACTATGCACAGCAGCTTCCAACAGAAATGTACTAAGATTCTGCTGTTGAAATTGAAACACTTAGTTGCTTCTTGCTGCTCCAACTAATGAGTCTTTTCCCTAGAAACTAGTAAGTTCCATAAGTACACTTTTTGTCTTCTTTACACCCTGCAAAATCTGCATCTGTGTACCCAGTGAGTTCAAAATCACTATCCCTAGGATTCCTAAGCTCAAGATTGGGTGTGCCCTTAATATTTCTCAGTATTCTCTTTACAGCAGCCTAATGAGACACTTTGGGGAATGCTTGGTACCTAGCACAGACACATGTTAAGAACATAATATTTGGACTACTAGAATTCAAATACAAAAGTGATATAATGATGCCTCTATATATGGTTTCATCAACTGGTTTCCCTGATTCATCCTTGTATAGTGACACAGAAGACCCTATTGCAGTTCTCATGGTAGAAGAATTCTCCATACCATACCTCTTAATCAACTCCTTAGTGAACTTAGACTGAGAGATGGATATACCATCCTCAGATTATCTAACTTAAAATCCCAAGAAGAACTTTAGCTCGCCCATGCTGCTCATTTCAAACTTGCCTTGCATAAGCTTGGCAAATTTTCTACACAACTTCTCATTAGTAGACCCAAAAATTATGTCATATACATATATCTGGACTAGGATGCTTGAACCTTTGACGTCTCTAAAGAATAATGTCTTGTCTATCTTTCCTCTAGAGAATTTGTTCTCTATAAGAAAGGCAGATAGGGTCTCATACCAGGCTCTAGGTGCCTATTTTAACCCATACAAATCTTTATGCAATCTGAAGACATGGGAGTTGAGTTTAGGGTTTACAAAACCTGTTGGCTGCTCTACATAAACTTCCTCATTAAGTGTACCATTGAGGAATGTTGACTTTACATCCATCCGGTAAACTTTGTATCCTTTGTATACTACATAAGCTAAAAACAACCTTATGGCTTCTAGGCTATCTACAGGAGAAAAGGTTTGGTCAAAGTCTATCCCATCCTCTTGTCTATATGCTTTAGCCACTAATCTAGCTTTGTTCTTAACTATAAACCAATACTCATATAGTTTATTCCTACAAATCTACTTAGTGCCTATAATATTGTGATCACTAGGTCTAGGAACTAGACTCCAGACATTGCATCTCTCAAATTGATAGAGCTCTTCTTGCATAATAATAATCCAGTTGACGTCTGAATTAGCTTCTTGAAACTTTTTAGGTTCTACCTGAGAGAGAAAGCTAGAGTGTAGAACCTCATTGTGATGTCTTGTAACACCCCAAATCTCCAAATTAGGTTCAGGCTGGGCAACACGTCCTGGGATACGGGCATGTCCCAAGCCGTGTCCTGCTTGTACACTTGAGTGGGTCTGAGTGGGTCTCGAGTGGGTCTCGAGTTGGTCTCGAGTGAGGCACATGGCCTGGGACACGGGCATGTCTGAGGCCGTGTCCTCCTTTGGGTCGACGAACTCCACTCGATGAAATACACTTAATGATTCTCGAGGGCAAGTCGAGTTGGGTACATGGCCTATGACAAGGGCGTGTAAGAGGCTGTGTCCTTCTCTATTTGTGGCCAGGCCTGGTGAACACGGGCTGGACACAGGCTTTTCCAAAGCAGTGTAGGGCACATGGCCTGTGATACAGGCGTGTCACATGGTCGTGTCCTGGTCGGGTTAAGTCGTTTCTTTTGCCGCTTAAGGAACACGACATGTGACACGGGCGTGTCATAGGCCCTGTCAGCCCAAGAAAAGGATTTTCTAGGCAAATCATGGCCATTCATTTCTTTCAACTTAGATCTAGTGGTCCAGGCCTTTCCCTGCTATTATAAAGCCGAGAATGGAAGGATAAACTTCCATTTATCTTTAGCTTTTCTCTTTCTAAAGCGATAGCGAGAGAGGAGAACAACGAAGGAAGGAGGAGAAGGAATCCGGCTGCTAGAGTAGCTTCAGCATGCCGAATCGAGAGCCGAGTTCAGATTCATGGAGGCAAGGCCGTGGTGGTGATTTCCATCTCGCTAGATTTTCATGGCTCCAAGGCGATCGTCGAGGGTAACGATCTCCTTCTTGGACAAGTAAACTCCTTCTTTGTGCATGGGCATGGAATCCTCCACCAAGCGGTGGAAAGCGTAAGTGATTCCAGTGGGTTGATAGTTGATATCCCCAGATTAGTCTGCATCTAGAGACGGAAATGTGTAGTACGACATAAGCATGCTGTGTGAAGCCCATCCGGACGGTTAGTCTGGATTGGTGATGTTTATGTTGTGAATCGGAGAAGACTCTGAGTATTGTATGGATGCCAGTGACTTGTAAATACTTTCAAAAGCTCTGTATGAGCCCTTTTATTGTGTGTGCTGAACTGGGAAGCAGCTCTGCGAGAACTATGCGCTGAGCAGGAAAGGGAAAGCCGACCTATGTCAAGATCTGCACTATTGATGAATTGAGCAATGTGAAAAGGTTGGCATGTACCTGTGTTTTGAGAGATCGAATGGTGGCAATGAAAATGGGGGGTTGTGGGCCAGACTCGGGTTGTTGCACCACGTGGGTGGGTCGATCTAAATGCTCAAGTTTGCTGTGAGGTTAGCAACTCTGAGTGGGATGGGCGAGGATGTCCCTAACATGCGTGTTGTGGTGGACTAAGGCCCATAGCCACCGTAAATGTACCCTGAGTGCACAGAGCATCTGACGGAGGCCGGCATTTGTGATGTTGTTGTGCTTGAGAGCACTTATTGTGATATAGATATATATTGTGATTGCGATTCTTACAAGGAAGGAACCACTACCACAGGTAAGGGGTAGGATCTTTATAATTGGTCATCTAATGCTGACCGTTGCTTTGTTTACCACTCTTGGGGTAGATGCCAACTGCAGGTGCTGACGGGTTGAATTAGATTGAGCGGGTTGATGGCCTTGCTGCTTAAAGGCCCTTGAAGGCCGTGCGAAGTCGTATATGTAATGTGTGACCAGCTTGCGTGCCGAAGTATGAAGACATATTTGTAAAGAGAAACATGTAAGGCCTTAAGGCCATGAGCGTTTGTGTAATTATATACATTCCTGGTGATATATATAAATGTGTGGTTTATTTATTTAGTGGACATTCATTATGTTGAGTTCTTGCATCTTAAAATGTCTTCTCTAGAATGCTCTGAGTTAAGATGCGAGTAGAACGTGATTTTGATATTCATACGTAATTCCGTCGTTTGTTTGGTGAAATATAGTATAACACCCCCATCCGCCGTATGGCATATAACAGAAGGTCCAACTAGAACCCGACGCCATATACCACAGACAGTCGGAAGGGTTACATAAGAATACCAAAACCATACAACTATAACTGCTCGTCCTACACAGAGCATTCTAGCGGAAGCTTTTAAACAGTTATAAAGAACCCATAATTGATATATTAACAAACATGAATGTCCACAACTACTGCAGGAATGAAGTAACAACAACACTGAAAGAACTTGGCTTTATGGCCTTACAAGAGTTTCACTTAAAAAAATAGTGACTTACATACATCGGCTCACAGGCCGGCCACACATGACAAAATAAAATACAACTATTCTCTTTGGACTTCGAGGGCCAGCTCAACAACATGGGCATCAACACGCTACTTGGTACTCGGCTCCGTAGCACCTGCAAGCAACATTCCACCGTACAGTGGTAAACGAAGCAAAGATTAGCCAAAGCCGACCAAATTATAATGACCCCGCCCCTTACTCGGGACGGCGGTGCTCCTTCCCTGCATTTCATTATCCCAGCTAAACAATAAAAATGCGAATATACTACGCCACAGGTGTAGGCTCTCACGGCCCAAACACCCCGTGCACTCAGGGCACATTATCGGTGAATCTGGTCAATTTCGTGGCATCACCACCATCCCCAGGATGTTAGCAACGTGAGCATTTTAGCCTTTCTGACCACTGTCTAAGGCTACCGACTATGCCAATGACCATTCCCTCATTGGGTCTCTCACACCGAACCAGATAGCCCGGGTCCATTTCCACTTGCCCTTTGTTCACAACGCGTAGTTCACCTTAAGACGTACGCACGTGCCAAGCTTCTCTCGGACCCGCAACAATCCAAACAACACATAACCCAGTTATGTACAAGGCCGGTTCCGGGGCTGCCAAATTAGCAGAATTACGTTTCCGCTCAGTTTTCTGGGTGCGCCTTGGAGTAAATCCCCAAGGATCCCTGCTGTAATCTACCGTGTAGAAACCCGAAAACACAAAATACGGAGTCTTCTCTGACAAAACATACAAAATGAAACATTAGCAATCCAGACCAACATGTCCGGGTAGGCTTCACACACAATGCATATGATCGTACTTCGATTTCGGACTCTATATGCAACATAAGGGGGGCTATTCCTGTCAACCCCAAGGAACATCGCACACTCGCGGGGGCGGGTTTCCGTATGCAAAAGAAGGAAAGCTTCACATGCTCAAGTAGAGAATCGTTACCCTTAAAGTACGCTTCTGCACCATGGAAAAACTATACGGATAGAATGCTTCGCAATGAAATTTCCTCAGCAGATCCGCTCTCGAATCTCAAAATGGTGTCCCGATGCTCTGTCGTCGGCCGGAATCCTCCCTCTCCTTCTTCCTCTCTCCAACTCCTTAGAAAGAGAATGGTAAAGAGCAAATGAGGAGTTTAACTCCCATTCCCGGCCTTATCAGACAAGGAACACATCTAGGCCAATGGAGCTTAATTAAAGAAAACGAACGGCTCAGATCCGCCCAAAAATCATCAAACATAGGCCAAACACGGCCACGCACACGGCCGTATCCCAGGCCATGTGTGTAACACCCCCTATCCGTCGCATAGCATATAGCAGTAGTACCGGCCGGGGCCCGACGCCATATACTACAGACAGACCGGGTGGTTACTTATGGAAACCATCCAACCAATCTCAACGTCCTACACAGAGCATTCTAGCGAAGCAGTTTATAAAATTTGTAAACAAGAATCCAGCATCAAAGCACGAATGTCCACTAATACATAATAGGAATGTTATACAAAATACCCAAACAAGCCTTAAGGCCTTACAAAATGTTTCACTTGAATATTACATGTTTTACAAACCACGGCACGCAGGCCGGTCATACATGAATAAACAGTAAACACTTCCATTTGGGCCTTCAGGGCCGGCTTCGCAAAAAGGGCTTTAGCCCGCTATTGACCGCTTGGTCCAGCTGCACCTGCAAGCAACAAACCACCGCACGGTGGCAAAACAAGGCAACGGTCAGCAATGCTGACCAAATTATAACGATCCCGCCCCCAACTCGGGCGGCGATGCTCCTTCCCTGCATTTCATTAGCATAAGCGAGCAATATTACATATAGCCATTTCATCACGGATGTTGGCTCGCACGGCCACACGCCCCGTGTTCTCAGGGCACATTCTCGGTGAATCGCAGTCTAAGCCGCTAACTCACCACCATCTCTAGACGGCAATAAACTCATGAGCAAAATGTCTTTTAGGGCAAACGTTACACATTTAATGTCCATCAACAGCCAAGACCACGACACTTTAATAATGTCATCGACATAAGACCTGACCTCTATGCCCTCGACATACGCAGGAACGGTTCCACTCAACCCGTTGCTCACATGCCACGACACTTAAATATCATCGGCGCAGGTCAAACTTCCCCCGAGTCCCATTTCGAACACAAGTCACATAACCCAGTTATGTTCAATTGGCTCTCAGGCCACCAAGTTGGCAAGATCTCGTATCCGCCCAGTTTTCCGGGTGCACCTTTGGGTTAGTCCCCAAGGCTCCCTGCTGCAATCTACCGCGTAGAAACCCGAAAACAACCAATAGCACGGAGTCTTCTCCGGCATTATGCAATGCAACATCACCGATCCAGACCAACATGTCCGGGTAGGCTTCACACATCATGCCTATGTCCGTTCTCGCTTACGGACTCTAAACAACGGGGACTTCACATATCTACCCGAAGGAACGCCTCCAACTCTCCGCAAACTCGCGAGAGCGGGCTTCCTATGCAAAAAGAGAGCTACTCATGCTCAAGATGAGGATCGTTACCCTTGCGTTCCTCTTTGCGCCATTGAAAAGTAATCGGATGAAAATCACCGCACTAGCGTTGCCTCCGTGGATCCGGAGTCGGCTCGCGATTCGGAGCTTCGAAGCTCCTCCAATGGCGGGATCTAGCTCCTTCTTCCTCCCTTGGCTCTCCTCTCTCTCTAAGGTTTTAGAAAGATGAAACTTATGAAAAGTAAGGGTTTTCAAGTCCATTCACGGGTATATCCCTTCAGGAACAACCCCAGCCGTTGGATCTTTAGTTAAGGAAACGAACGGCTTTGATTCGGGCTGAAATGCCCAATCTGGAGCGAACACGGCCTGGCACACGCCCGTGTCCAGGGCCGTGTGCCGCATTCGCCGTCAAAATTGAATCTCCTGGAACCTCACACGGGTATCGAACACGCCCGTGTTCGAGCTGACACGCCCGTGTTCCACCTGACACGGCCGTGTGGCCGGCCGTGTACCCCATGATTTTTCCCCCAAATCAACCCGAGCACTGCACGGGTTCTAGGACACGCCCGTGTCCTTACCCGTGTCACCTCAACACGCCTGGACCCCAGGCCGTGTACACGGTCTCGACATTTCGTCGGCCGAGATCGTCGACCTGATGACACGGCCTTTGACACGCCCGTGTCCTAGGCCGTGTGCCTTGTCTCGACGAATCGTCGAGCGTTCTCGTCGATCCCCGGGACGATCGTCGACACGGGTCGACACGCCCTGCGACACGCCCGTGTCGCAGGCCGTGTGCCCATCTCGACAATCGTCGAGCGAATCTCGTCGACTCCGCGGGAAGTGTCGACACGGGTCGACACGCCCTGCGACACGCCCGTGTCGCAGGCCGTGTGCCCAGTCTCGACACATTGTCGAGTCCAGAGCAATCGACTTCCCGTCTAAGTGTCGACACAGGCTTGACACGCCCTGGGACACGCCCGTGTCCCAGGCCGTGTGCCTGCAGCCAGAACCCAAACTGGCCCAAAACGTCCCCCTTCGCTCCTTTGAGTTTCGGGGCGTTACAACTCTCCCCCTCTTAAAAGAATTTCGTCCACGAAATTACATAAAGGAAAGACATGTACAAAACCAAAATTTGTACCTGAGCGGAACAACTCCGGATACTCGTCAAGCATAGTCTGCTCTCGCTCCCAAGAGAGCTCCTCACGACCGCAATTGTCCCACCGGACCTTGACCATCCTGATCTCTTTATTGCGTAGCCGCTTGACCTCCGAGTCTTCAATCCGCACGGGCTTGACCTTTGTCGTTAGCCACTATCCACCGGCACTTGATCAACCGCGATCACTTGCGTAGGCTCTTGCACCGCCTTCCGAAGCACCGAAATGTGGAATACATCGTGTAAACCACTAAGCTCCACTGAAAGCTTCAACCGATAGGCCGCTTCACCAACTCGCTCCAGAACCTCAAACGGTCCAAGGTACCTCGGGCTTAGCTTTTTCAATCGCCGCACCCGCGAGACACCCTTGAACGGCTTGATCTTTAAGTATACATAATCGCCCACAGCGAACTCCACGTTCCTGTGCTTGGCATTATAGTACTTTGCTTGCCGGTCCTGAGCGATAAGCAACCTCTCCCGAATGGTTCTCACCAAAGAAGTAGCATCCTCCACTTCCGATCGCTTATACAACTTTGACTCACCCGTTTCTAACCAAGACAACGGCGTGCGACATCTTCTACCATATAGGGCCTCGAAAGGCGCCATCTGAATACTCGCTTGGTAGCTGTTGTTGTATGCGAACTCCACCAAATAAAGGTGGTCTTCCATTGCTTTCCAAAATCCAAGACACACATGCGGAGCATGTCTTCCATGGTTCTATTGACCCTCTCGGTCTGCCCATCCGTTTGCGGATGGAAGGCTGTGCTGAACTTTCAACTTTATTCCCAACATTTGTTGCACCAGCCTCCAATCATTGGACGTGAACCGCCCATCTCGGTCACTCACGATGCTGCGGGGCACACCATGAAGCCGTACTATGTTATCCACATATAGCTTTGCCAGCTTCTCCACCGGATCATCCTTCCTATACGGAATAAAATGCGACACCTTCGTTAATCGATCAACAACCACCCAAATGGCGTCGTTCCCCTTTTGCGACCTTGGCAAACCGTGCACAAAGTCCATAGAGATTTCGTCAAATTTCCACTCCGGAATAGGCAAGGACTTAAGAAATCCTCCCGGCTTTTGGCACTTCGCCTTTACCAAGGCGTAAGTTTGGCACTTGGCAACGTATAGCGCCACATCCTTCTTTAAACCCGGCCACCAAAACAGTTTCTTTACATCGCGGTACATCTTCGTGCTCCCCGGGTGAATCGAGAACTTGGTATGGTGTGCCTCGTACAACAATTCCACCCGCAAATTGCCCACACAAGGGACGCACAGACGACCGTCTTTCCACAACAATCCGTCCTCCACAACGAATTGGGAATTTGACCCATCCAGAGCCTCTATCATGAACTGCTTCATAGAAGCGTCCATATCCAAAGCCTGCCGAATCCGATCAGCCAGGTCATATTGGACTTCAGTCCAATTCAGAACTGATTCAGCACTTGCTTGTCTATCCACGCAAACATTCTCCAACGCCTCCAACTCCCGCACCAACCGCTCATCATGCACCGATAGCCAATTGGCTTGAGCTGGGGCTCGGCGACTCAATGCGTCCGCAACCGCATTCCCTTTACCGGGCACGTAGTGGATCTTGAATGTATAGTCCCCCAAGAACTCCATCCATCTACGCTGTCGCATATTCAGATCTTTCTGATCTATCAAATATTTCAGGCTCTTATGATCGGTGTAGATATCAATCTTCATACCGTACAAATAGTGCCTCCAAAGCTTCAAAGCAAAAATCACGGCCGCTAACTCCAAGTCATGGACCGGATAATTCCTCTCATGCACTTTTAGCTGTTTCGAGCCATAAGCTATCACGCTTCCGTGCTGCAGTAGCACGCAACACAAACCGCTGCCTGAAGCATCACTATATATCTCATAGCCTTCGGTCCCAACCGGCGAACTCAGCACAGGCGCCGTGGTCAACTGACACTTCAACTCCTCAAAAGCTCGCGCGCACTCCGGCGTCCAAACGAACTTATGCTCCTTCCTCGTCAAAGTAGTGAGAGGTAACGCTATCCGTGAGAAGTTCTCTACGAAGCGCCTATAATAGCTGGCAAGCCCCAGAAAACTCTGGACTTCCGCTACAGTAGCAAGCTCAGGCCACTCCCGTATCACAACAATCTTCGCCGGATCCACAGCAATACCCTCTCCACTCACTATATGCCCAAGGAACGCCACTGAGGATAGCCAAAACTCGCACTTCGAGAACTTGGCATACAACTGATTTCTCCTTAACGTCTCCAACACCAAATGAAGATGCTTGAAGTGATCTTCCTCACTTTGCGAGTACACTAAAATATCATCGATGAAGACGATCACGAAATGGTCCAAGTACTCCCTGAAAGTCCTGTTCATCAAATCCATGAACACTGACGGCGCATTAGTCAGCCCAAACGGCATGACCGTAAACTCATAATGCCCGTATCTAGTACTAAACGCTGTCTTCGGGATATCACTCTCCCTTATTCGCAGCTGATAGTACCCAGACTTGAGATCTAACTTCGAGTACACCGTCGACCCGACTAACTGATCAAAGAGATCATCAATCCGAGGGATCGGGTACTTGTTCTTCTCAGTCAGCTTGTTGAGCTCCCGATAATCAATACATAGCCTCACGCTTCCGTCCTTCTTCTTAACAAAGAGGACCGGTGCGCTCCAAGGCGAAGAACTCGGGCGCACATACCCTTGCTCTAACAACTCTTGTAGTTGAACTTTCAGCTCCGCCATTTCCTTAGGCGCTAGCCGTTACGGAGATCGTGACACAGGCTTTGCACCTGGCGCTAGCTCGATCGTAAAATCTATCTCCCGCTGAGGCGGGGCTCCAGGAAGATCTACGGGGAACACATCAGGGTATTCCGATACAACTGAAATACAATCCAACGCGGGCTTCGGCTTTTCAACCTCCACTAGTGTAAAGAACAGTTCTGCACCGGCACGAACCGCCTTCACCACCTAAAGAGCAGACATCAACGTCTTGCTCGACCCCTTTAAGCCCGTAAAAGTCATCTCACAACTTGCTCCCAGCTTGACTTCCTTGCTACCGCAATCTATATCGGCCTGCTGCTCCGAGAGCCAGTCCATGCCAAATATGACGTCGAACTCCACTAACGGAAGTAAAGACGCCCGCAGGTCGAACTCCTGCTCCCCAATACGAATCTTAACATCGCAGATCCTAACCGCTCGCATCGAACACCCATTGGGCAACAACACATCCAACTTAT
Source organism: Platanthera guangdongensis (assembly GCA_039583875.1). NCBI lineage: Eukaryota > Viridiplantae > Streptophyta > Magnoliopsida > Asparagales > Orchidaceae > Platanthera > Platanthera guangdongensis. The sequence goes on along the minus strand of JBBWWR010000251.1, from coordinate 48,196 downwards.
ACTTCGCCATCGAAGAAGGGACTCCGATGCGTGATATAAATCCTTCGGACAAGGAGTGTGAAGCTCCTGTATCAAAGAGTGCTCGTGTCGGATTTTCACAAATCAATACAAATCCTAAACAAGTAGTGGTAAGGTAACATGTGCATAACAAGTATTTAAAGAAATTGACTTGCTATAAATTAAACCGTACCTGTCACCACATCAGCTTGTTTGATGGCCTCCTGTTGGCCAAAATTAAACCCTTGGTTGGGCGGAGCATAATGGGATGCGGTCGACTCCACCGCCTTTCCCTCTCTTCATAAGTAGCTCCCGGCCTCCTCTCGGGCTTGGGGACGTCCGCTACGGCACTCACGGGCATAATGCCCCAACTTCCCACAGTTATAGCATGCGCCCGGGGTCCGACCCGTAGTCGCCCCAGAAGCACCTGCAGAGAGGGCTAGACCCGAAGTCTTAGCTTTCTTGTTCCACTTTCGGAACACAGATTTTGAGGTGTTTGGCCCTCTGGACTCCGACCTCTTCTCGCCCAAGCTTTTCTTTGCCTGCACATTCTTCATGTCCTTCTCCAAGGACCGGGCCGTGTTGACCAATGTTAAGAAACCCTGCGTCATTGGCCCCGAAAGTAGTAGTCTCAACTCATCCCTCAAGCCTTCATAGAAGCGATTAGTCTTGCACTCCTCATCCACGATGGTGGAGCTAGCATATCGACTCAAACGAGTGAACTCATGGAGATATTCATCCACGCTCTTCTCACCCTGAACCAACTTCAGAAACACATTCTCCAACGCTATCTTCTGCGTCGAAGGGAGGTATCTAGCCATGTTAGAAAGTAGCGAAAAGAAGCGAAAAGTAGAGAACAAGCGGATAAGCTTTTGAATGAAAATCAAGCGAAACTTTTGAATAATTGAAACTTATTATCCAAAAAAGGTATCTATTACAATGGTATGCCCTCCTTTATATAGAATGGAGGAGAGATGAGAGAATACAAATAAGAGATGTGGGACTAAAATTTACAGGACTAAACGGACTATACAAAAACAAACCGCACAAGCCGCGCGGTTAGATAGCAGGGCTAACCGCACGGCTACCACCAGAGAGGAAGAGAGACCGCCAGAGTAGACCGCCAGACCGCCCGGCCTCCAAGCCGGCTGAGACAAACCGCCAGACCGCGCGGTCTTTAACCCAACCCGCCAGGACAAACCGCCAGACCGCCCGGTCACCAACTTCAACACTCCCCCTCAAGCTGGAGCATATATATCGATCATGCCCAGCTTGTCGCAGATGTGGAAAAAGGAAGCGGACACCGGCTTGGTGAAGACATCTGCCAACTCGTTGTCGGAAGTAACAAAGGGAGTGCAAATCTGTTTCTTCAATATTTCTTCCCGAATAAAATGACAGTCGACTTCTATGTGTTTTGTTCTCTCATGAAAGACCGGATTTTTGGAAATGTGTATCGCGGCCTTATTGTCACAGAACATAGGAAGAGGATAGTTGTAAACCTCTCCTAAGTCAAGCATGAGAGCCCGCAACCACTTCAACTCACATGTAGTCGATGCCATGCTGCGATATTCCGCCTCTGCACTGGACCTGGAAACGACAGACTGTTTCTTGCTCTTCCAACTCACAAGATTGCCTCCAACAAATGTGCAGAAACCTGAAGTCGATTTGCGGTCCCCTTTGTCATCCGCATAGCTTGAATCAGAGTACGCTTCAACCCTAAGGTGACCATTGTTCTGAAATAAGAGTCCTTTCCCTGGAGCAGCTTTAATATATTCTAATATCCTCAGAGCAGATTGTAGATGACACTCCCTCGGAGCTTGCATGAACTGGCTCACCTTGCCAACAGCATAAGAGATGTCGGGTCTGGTTACCGTGAGATATATGAGCTTGCCCACCAGATGCCGGTATCTCGTAGGATCGGAGAGAAGAGGTGAGTCATCTGTCCAAGTTTTGTCTTCTCCAACAGCCATAGGACAACGTGCAGGTTTAGCACCAGTCAGTCCTGCCTCCTTTAAAAGATCAAGAGCATACTTCCGTTGTGAAAGGACCATGGAGTTGGGCTTTCTAGAGATTTCAATGCCCAGAAAGTATTTCGGGGAGCCCATATCCTTTGTGACCAGATGTTGACGAAGGTGTTTCTTGGTCATCAATATCCCATCCTGGTCATCGCCAGTAAGAAGAATGTCATCAACATAAACCGCAAGAACAACAAGACCAGAGGCGGTTTTCCGAACAAACAAGGAGTGATCTGCTGAGCTTCTTGTAAAACCAATGGCCGCAACAATGCCACTGAACTTGTCAAACCAGGCACGAGGACTCTGTTTGAGGCCATAGATAGCCTTCTTTAGCCGGCATACCCGTGTCTCCCCTGAGCAACATACCCAGGAGGTTGCTCCATGTAAACATCCTCTTGCAGATCACCATAGAGGAAGGCATTCTTAACATCTAGCTGCGAGATGGGCCAATCCCTGTTGACAGCCACAGAGAGAAGAACCCGAATAGTGCTGAGACGGGCCACAGGAGAGAAAGTGTCAAAGTAATCAATCCCATAAGTTTGGGTAAAACCCTTGGCAACCAGGCGAGCCTTATAACGATCCACACTGCCATCCAGTAGAAACTTCACCACGAAGACCCAGCGACAGCCAACAACATCGGTGCCGAAGGGAGGAGGAACAAGGGTCCAGGTGCCCCGTTCAGTTAGAGTAGCAATCTCCTCATCCATGGCATCTTTCCAATGAGGAATAGTAAGGGCCTCCTGGTAGGAACGGGGGGTGGCAGTGGCCGAGATAGCCAGTGCAAAAGCTCGGCGAGCAGGGTAAGACGATCATAGGAAACCACTGCAGCAAGCGGGTGTTGGGTACAGGCCCGAACTCCTTTGCGAAGAGCAATCGGGAGATCCAGGTCAGCAGGTGCCTCAGGCCCGAACCCCTGATCGGCCTGATGCTCCAGGTCAGCAGGTGCCTCAGTATCCGGCGTATCCGTGGTGGAGAGAGCTGGCCCGGGAGTAGAGAGAGATGGCAGCGGAGTGGAGGGAGAAAGCGGAGTAGAGGGGGGAGATGATGAGGATGGGGAAGACGGTGGAGTGGGTGGAGAGGGCGGAACAGCAGTGGGAGCAGAGGGAATGGATGGGTTGGTATGAGAAGTAGGAGTAGGAGGAGGAGAAGAGGAAGCGGGAGAGAAGTAAGAGGCATTGGCAAAGAAGGTGACATCCGCAGAGACAAATTGCTTGCGGGTAACAGGGTCAAAGCAGCAATATCCTTTCTGAGTGGGAGAGTAGCCCAGAAAGACACATTTGGTGGCACGTGGTGAGAGTTTGTCACGGGTGGCAGCGGGAGAGTGCACAAAAGCGGTGCACCCAAGATGTGTAGAGGAAGAGGAAAGGGATCCTTATCTGGATAAAGAATGGAGAAGGGGGTAGCACCGTGGAGAACTGTGGAGGGAAGGCGATTGATGAGATAGCAGGAGAGGAGGACAGCATATCCCCAATAGGAGCGAGGAACATGCATTTGAGTCATCATAGTGCGAGCGACATCAAGAAGGTGACGGTTTTTTGCGTTCCGCCACCCCATTTTGTTGGGAGGTGTAGACACAACTTGTTTGACGAATAACACCATGGTGAAGACAAAAGGAGGAGAAGTCGTGGCTAAGATACTCCTTAGCATTGTCAGAACGAAGGAGTTTAATAGACGTATCAAACTGAGTCTTAACCATAGAATAAAAGGAGGTCCAAACAGAGAACAGCTCGGAGCGATCTTTGAGAAGATATACCCACGTACATCGAGAGAAATCATCAATGAAGGTGACAAAATAGGAACTACCCCGACCGATGGTGAGGTTAGGAGCGGGTCCCCATATGTCAGAGTGAACGAGGTCGAACGGACGGGAAGAGCCTCGACTTTGCGTTGGGGGGAAGGATGAGCGGTGATGTTTGCCAAGTTGACATGCATCACAGTTTAGAGGAGGATGATGAGGAGGGAGGTGCGGGAAGAGCTGGCGGAGAATTCGGGGAGGAGCATGTCCAAGGCGAAGATGCCATTGGAGAAGATCTGTAGAGGAGGAGGAGAAGGCGGAGAAAGCAGAAACGTTGTCGAGGAAGTAGAGGCCACCACTCTCAGTCCCGGTAGCAATCGTCCGTTGGGAATCCGGATCCTGAAAGGTACAAGAGCTAGGGGTGAATATGACAGAACACCTTAGTTGCTTGCATAAAGAAGTAACCGATAATAAGTTGCACGGAAACTTGGGCACATAGAAGGTATCATCCAGGCAGAGAGAGGGAGTGACTTGAACCATGCCCGTCCCATGGACCGGGGAGGGAGATCCATCAGCAATAATGACCGGGGGCAACTGAGCATGTGTGTCAAGAAGAGAGAAATATTGAGGATTGCCGGTCATATGATTGGTTGCACCAGAGTCGATGAGCCATCTGCCGTGAGTAACAACATGAGCACTACCAGAAGAGGTGACCACGGAGGCGGACTAGGCCTGAGGAGGGAAAAGCCATGGAGGCAAGAGAGGAGCAGGCCGCGATGAGAAGAACAAGCCGCAAGAAGAGAAAAGAGCACCAAGCCGGGCGAACAGCAACAGGTCGAGCGGCTAGGAAGGCCGCTACCAAGAAGCAGAGCAAAGCAGAGGGAAAGAAGTCGCACGGCTTGAAAAAGTCGGGCGAACAGAGGAGAACAGGTCGCACGGCAAAAGATGAGGCCGGCGCGACTAGCAAGCAGGAACGGGTAGAGGGGAATAACAAGTAGCGCGAACAGCAGCGGCTAGCAAGAGGTCAAAGGCACAGCGGGGAAGAGGTCGCGCGGACTGAAAAGGCCGAGCGAACAGAAGAGAGGAGAAGGGCAGGTGACCGCGACCAAGATGGGGGTGAGAAAGGAACAACCCGCACGGTCAGGCAGATCACAGCAGCAAACCGCGAGTATAGGGGCAAGCGGAGATGGGGAAAGCAGAAGCGGACAGGGAGAAGAAGTCCGCAGCGGGTAGACACAAGCCGCAAAGACTATGAGATGCAAGAAAGAGCAAGGAGCGCGACGACAAGGAAACAGGTCGCGGCGAAAAGGCACCAGGAGAAGAGAACAAGAAGCAAGCCGCGCGAACAGAGCAGCGGACAGAAACAAGCCGCGCGGATAGAAACAAGCCGCGCGGACAGAAGAGAAGGCAAGCTGCGAACAAGTCGCAGAACGCGGAAAACAAGCCGCGAACAACAGAGAGCGCACAGAATCAGGAGGAAATGACCGTGTCCTCTGATACCATGTTAGAAAGTAGCGAAAAGAAGCGAAAAGTAGAGAACAAGCGGATAAGCTTTTGAATAATCGAAACTTTATTATCCAAAAAAGGTATCTATTACAATGGTATGCCCTCCTTTATATAGAATGGAGGAGAGATGAGAGAATACAAATAAGAGATGTGGGACTAAAATTTACAGGACTAAACGGACTATACAAAACAAACCGCACAAGCCGCGCGGTTAGATAGCAGGGCTAACCGCACGGCTACCACCAGAGAGGAAGAGAGACCGCCAGAGTAGACCGCCAGACCGCCCGGCCTCCAAGCCGGCTGAGACAAACCGCCAGACCGCGCGGTCTTTAACCCGCCAGGACAAACCGCCAGACCGCCCGGTCACCAACTTCAACAAGCCAAGAACAATCTCGAGAACTCCTCCATCGAGACATCACCAAGTTGCCTACCCCTCAGTAAGTGCAGCTCAAATCCTTCCCACCACATCCTCGCTTCACCGTCCAGAAGGAACGTAGCGATGGTGGTCATTTGCCACTCCTCCGTCTCCGTCGCTGTCATGACTCTCTTCACCCTGGAGAGCCAGTCTTCAGCCTGAGATGGGGTTCCCAACCCCGAGAATAACGGAGGGTTAAAGCTCATTACATGCTTAAGCTGCCTCTCAGTTGCCCTCCTTGGCACTATTGGTTCCACAACCACTTGCTCCACTCTCCTCGGCACAGCCTCTTGAAGAGGTTCTTGCTCCATCGCAGGAGCGGGATGCTGCGTTTGCCTTGCAGGCTGCGCATTTATCACGACCAACACCGCTTCAGCCACCAACCGTATGTTCTCAGCCGATAGAGGTCTTGCGGGAGCAACATCCGGTGCACTACTAGCCTCAGAAACTCGGCGTTCTGACGGCCCAACACCACTTCTGGTCACCTATAGTGGTACAAAACACCGTTAAGTGGCCAAATAAAATTGCAAACAACAATTATAGGAACACGAAGGTTCCTCAAACACGAGTATTTTCATTCCTAAGTGGACATTCATGGGTTCTTTTACCATTATAACGATGACGCACACAATGTGCTCACCACCCCTTAAAAAGAATTCGTCCACGAATTCAGTTTAAGCCCAAGCAAAACCAGTAGTCTGATACCAAATTGTAACACCCCCTATCCGTCGCATAACATATAGCAGTAGGTCCGGCCGGGGCCCGACGCCATATACTACAGACAGACCGGGCGGTTACTTATGGAAACCATCCAAATGATCTCAACGTCCTACACAGAGCATTCTAGCGGAAGCAGTTTATAAAATTTGTAAACAAGAATCCAGCATCAAAGCACGAATGTCCACTAATACAAAATAGGAATGTTATACAAAATACCCAAAACAAACCTTAAGGCCTTACAAAATGTTTCACTTGAATATTACATGTTTTACAAACCACGGCACGCAGGCCGGTCATACATGAATAAAACAGTAAACACTTCCATTTGGGCCTTCGAGGGCTGGCTTCGCAAAAAGGGCTTTAGCCCGCTATTGACCGCTTGGTCCAGCTGCACCTGCAAGCAACAAACCACCGCACGGTGGCAAAACAAGGCAACGGTCAGCAATGCTGACCAAATTATAACGATCCCGCCCCCAACTCGGGGCGGCGATGCTCCTTCCCTGCATTTCATTAGCATAAGCGAGCAATAATTACATATAGCCATTTCATCACGGATGTTGGCTCGCACGGCCACACGCCCCGTGCTCTCAGGGCACATTCTTGGTGATCGCAGTCTAAGCCGCTAACTCACCACCATCTCTAGGACGACAATAACTCATGAGCAAAATGGTCTTTTAGGCAAACGTTACGACACTTTAATGTCATCAACAGCCCATGTCACGACACTTTAATGTCATCGACAGAAAGACCCGACCTCTATGCCCTCGGCATAACGCAGGAACGGTTCCCACTCAACCCGTTGCTCACTTGCCACGACACTTAAATATCATCGGCACGGGTTAAGTTTCCCCGAAGCCCGTGAATCGAACGTACGATGTTACATAACCCAGTTATGTACTAATTGGCACATAGGCCCATAAGTTGGCATGATCTCGTATCCGCCCAGTTTTCCGGGTGCACCTTTGAGTTAATCCCCAAGGCTCCCTGCTGCAATCTACCGCGTAGAAAACCCGAAAAACAATCCATAGCACGGAGTCTTCTCCGGCATTTATGCAATGCAACATCACTGATCCAGACCAACATGTCCGGGTAGGCTTCACACATCATGCCTATGTCCGTTCTCGCTTACGGACTCTAAACAACGGGGACTTCACATATTTACCCGAAGGAACGCCTCCAACTCTCCGCAAACACGCGAGAGCGGGCTTCCTATGCAATGAAAGAGAGCTACTCATGCTCAAGATGAGAATCGTTACCCTTGCGTTCCTCTTTGGCGCCATTGAAAAGTAATCGGATGAAAATCACCGCACTAGCGTTGCCTCCGTGGATCCGGAGTCGGCTCGCGATTTGGAGCTTCGAAGCTCCTCCAATGGCGAAATCTAGCTCCTTCTTCCTCCCTTGGCTCTCCTCTCTCTCTAAGGTTTTAGAAAGATGAAACTTATGAAAAGTAAGGGTTTTCCAAGTCCATTCACGGGTATATCCCTTCAGGAACAACCCCCAGCCGTTGGATCTTCAGTTAAAGAAATGAACGGCTTCGATTCAGGGCTGAAATGCCCAATCTGGACCGAACACGGCCTGGCACACGCCCGTGTCCAGGGCCGTGTGCCGCATTCTCCGTCAAAATCGAATCTCCTGGAACCTCCAACGGGTATTGAACACGCCCGTGTTCGAGCTGACACGCCCGTATTCCACCCGACACGGCCGTGTGGCCGGCCATGTACCCCATGATTTTTCCCCAAAATCAACCCGAGCACTGCACGGGTTCTAGGACACGCCCGTGTCCCTACCCGTGTCACCTCAACACGCCTGGACCCCAGGCCGTGTACACGGTCTCGACATTTTGTCGAGCGCAGATCGGCGACCTGATGACACGGCCTTGGACACGCCCGTGTCCTAGGCCGTGTGCCTTGTCTCGACGAATCGTCGAGCGATTCTCGTCGACTCCCCGGGACGATCGTCGACACGGGTCAACACGCCCAGCGACATGCCCGTATCGCAGGCCGTGTGCCCAGTCTCGGCGCATCGTCGAGCGAATCTCGTCGACTCCTCGAGACGATCGTCGACACGGGTCGACACGCCCTGCGACATGCCCGTGTCGCAGGCCGTGTGCCCAGTCTCGACACATTGTCGACACCAAAGCGTCGACTTCCCGTCTCAGTGTCGACACAGGCTGGACATGCCCTGGGACACGCCCATGTCCCAGGCCGTGTGCCTGCAGCCAGAACCCAAACTGGCCCAAAACGTCCCACGTCGCTCCTTTGAGTTTCGGGGCGTTACAGTGTGCCTCGAAGCAGGCACGATCATCGAGCACAGAAACTGACACGGGTCTAGACATGCCCGTGTCTCAACCTAACACGCCCGTGTTGGTTTCCGACATGCCTGTGCACTAGGGCCGTGTGACTAGTAACTGCCACACCAACCGACACAACTCTTGGGAACACGGGTGGTGATACGGGTATTCACACGCCCGTGTCATTTGACACGACCGTGTCATGCTGTCGTGTTTCCTGTCGTGTCCTTCTCTGCACACAGCCGGCCAACACAAAGAACCACAAGGCCTTGGACACGCCCATGTCCTAGGCCGTGTACCACTATACGGCCACCAAAAATACTCTTGGACACGACCAGCTCGATACGATTTTCGGGGCGTTACAAATCTCCCCCACTTAAATAATTTCGTCTCGAAATTATGTATAGGTACACAAAAATCTAAATGTTACCTGAGTGAAATAACTCGGGGTATTCTTCCATCATAGTCTTCTCTCGCTCCCAAGAAAGTTCCTCAAGTCTGTAGTTATCCCAACGGACTTTAACCATTCGGACTTCCTTATTGCGGATTCGCTTAACCTCCAAGTCTTCAATGCGTACTGGCTTGACCTTCATCGTCAACACATAATCAACCGGTTGTTGATCGACCGCAACAACCTGTGAAGGCTCTTTCACTTCGTTCCGCAACACCGATACGTGGAACACATCGTGTAGCCAACACGCTCCAGGATCTCAAACGGTCCAAGGTATCTCGGACTTAGCTTCTTCAAGCATCGAACCCGCGAGACACCCTTGAACGACTTGATTTTAAAATACACCCAGTCGCCAACACCGAACTCCATGTTCATATGCTTGGCGTTATTGTATTTTGTCTGCCTGTCCAATGCGATCTTTAACCTTTTTTGAACTGTATGTATCATTGAAGTCGCATCTTCTACCGCTTGACGTTTGTATAGCTTCGATTCTCCTGTCTCCAACCAAGACAACGGTGTGTGACACTTTCTCCCATACAAGGCCTCGAAAGGTGCCATTCCAATACTCGCCCGATAACTATTTTTATATGCAAACTCCACCATATACATGTGATCTTCCCACTGCTTTCCGAAATCCAAGACACATATTCGAAGCATGACCTCCATCATCCGGTTGACCCTCTCGGTCTGACCATCCGTCTGCGGATGAAAGGCTGTGCTGAAACTCAACTTAGTTCCCAATAGACTATGCACCAGCCTCCAGTCGTTCGACGTGAAGCGTCTATCTCGGTCACTAATGATACTGCGGGGCACACCATGCAACCATACAATATTATCCACATAGAGTTCGACTAACTTCTCCACTGGATCTACCTTCCTGTTCGGAATAAAATGCGACACCTTTTTCAATTTATCTACGACCACCCAGATGGAGTCGTTTTCCCTCTGCGACTTTCGCAAACCATGCACAAAATCTATAGGAATGTTGTCGAATTTCAACTCCGGGATAGGTAGGGACTTCAAGAAACCTCCGGGCTTCTGACACTCCGTCTTTACCAAGGCATACGTTTAGCACTTGGCCACATAAAGTGCTACATCCTTCTTCAATCCTGACCACCAGAATAACTTCTTCATGTCCTTATACATCTTCATGCTACCCGGGTGAATTGAGTACTTGGTATGATGAGACTCGTACATCAACTCCTCCCGAAGATTATCCGCAATACCAATACATAGGCGACCGTCCCTCCTTAGTAGTCCATCCTCAACAGCAAATTGGGAATTTGACCCATCCAAAGATTCATCTAAGATCTGCTTCATGCTGCTATCCTGAACCAATGCCCGCTGAACTCTATCAGCTAGGTCATACTGCACCTCTGTCCAAAACAATTTCGCCTCAGCACAAGACTGCTTGTCGACGCAGGTTATCTCCAATGCCTCCAATTCACGGACCAAACTCTCATCATGTACCGATAACAAGTTGGCTCGCGCAGAAACCCTGCGACTCAACACATCCGCCACTGCATTTTCTTTCCCAGCCACATAATGTATCTCGAAGGTGTAGTCCCCCTGGAACTCCATCCACCTCCGCTGTCTCATGTTCAGTTCCTTCTGATCCAATAGGTACTTCAGGCACTTTTGATCGGTGTAGATGTCGACCTTCACACCATACAGATAGCGCCTCCATAGCTTTAGAGCAAATATTATGGCCGCTAACTCTAAGTCATGGAGCGGATAATTCAGCTCATGAACCTTCAATTGTCGTGAACCATAGGCTATCACGCTCCCATGCTATAGCAGAACACAGCCCAAACCATTTCTCGAAGAATCACTATAGATTTCGAACACTTTAGTCCCACTCGGCGAACATAAGATAGGCGTCATGGTCAACCGCCCCTTTAATTCTTCAAAAGCCTGCTCGCACTCCAACGACCACACAAACTTTTGATCCTTCCTTGTCAACGTCGTGAGTGTTAGCTCTATCCGCGTGAAGTTCTCTACGAAGTGCCATTAGTAGCCGGCAAGCCCCAGAAAGCTCCGGACTTCCGCCACTGTAGTCAGTATAGGCCACTCCTGTATCGCCACTATCTTTGCCGGATCCACTGCTATCCCTTCTCCACTAACAACATGACCAAGGAACGCTATCGAGGATAACAAGAACTCACACTTGGAGAACTTAGCATACAACTGATTTCTTCTCAACGTCTCCAACACCATATGCAGGTGCTTGTAGTGCTCTTCCTCACACTGCGAGTACACTAGGATATCGTCGATAAATACTATCACGAAACGATCCAGGTACTCTCTAAAAGTCCTCTTCATCAGATCCATAAACACGGATGGAGCATTGGTCAACCTAAACGGCATGACCGTGAACTCGTAATGCGCAAACCGCATGCTGAATGCTGTCTTTGGGATGTCACTTTCCCTTATCCTTAATTGGTAGTAGCCGGACTTCAAATCTAACTTCAAATATACTGTTGACCCAACCAACTGATCAAATAGATCGTCAATCCTTGGGATCGGATACTTATTCTTCTCTGTAAGCTTGTTCAACTCCCGATAGTCAATACAGAGTCGCAAACTCCCATCTTTCTTCTTAACAAAGAGGATAGGTGCGCTCCAAGGCGACGAACTTGGACGCACATACCCTTGTTCCAACAACTCTTGCAGTTGCACTTTCAACTCTGCTATCTCTCTTGGCGTTATCCGATACGGCGAGCGTGACACCGGTTTGGCACCTGGCACCAGCTCGATAGTAAAATCAATCTCCCGCTGAGGAGGGGCTCTTGGGAGATCATCCGGAAACACATTAGGATAGTCGGACACAACTGGAATACTGCTCAAACTTGGTTAGGGCTTTGAAGTTTGCACTAATGTGACAAACAGCTCTGCCCCAGAACAAACTGCCTTGATCACCTGAAGGGCCGACATCAAAACCTTACCCGACCACTTCATGCCCGCGAACGTAGTCTCCCGATCAGTATTCAGCCCCAACTTAACTTCTTTTCGGTTGCAATCAATAAATGCTCGCTGCTCCGAGAGGCTGTCCATACCAAAGATTACGTCGTACTCCGCTAACGACAATACCGATGCTTGCAAGTCAAACTCTTGATCCCCAATCTGAATCTTAACCACACAGACTCTATCCGCGCGCATTGAGAACCCATTGGGCAACAACACATCCAACTTGTCTTTAGCCATCGAGGAAGGGACTCCGATGCGCGATACAAATCGTTCGGACAAGAAGGAATGCGAAGCTCCCGTATCAAACAGGGCTCTCGCCGGACAATCAAAAAACAACACGAAGCCTAGCACAAACTAATGTAAGCTAACGTATAAAAAGGTAACAACTACATAAAGTTAAACAACTATAATTTAACGCATACCTGTAACCACGTCAGCTTGTTTTATGGCCTCTTGCAGACCAAGGTTATAAACTCTAGGTTGGGCTGGATCATGGTGGGATGCAGTTGACTCCACTGCATTCCATTTTTTTCGTAGGTTGCTCCAAGCTTCCTCTCGAACTTTGCACGTCCGCTCCAACACTCACGAGAAAAATTCCACATCTTTACGCGGTAATAGTATGCTATTGTGACTCGACTTGTGGTTGCCCACAACGCACCAGATGAAGGAGCTGAGCTCGAAGTGTTCGGCTTCTTATTCCATCTACGGAAACCCGACTTTGCATTTGGCACTTTGAACTCTGACTTCTTTTCCCCTGGATCCTTCTTCTCCTGCAGTTTATTCACGACATTTTCCAATGACCGGGCCGAATTGACCAAGGCTAGGAAGCCCTGCACCTTAGGCCCAACAATGGGAAGTTTTAGGTCGGCACATAGACCCTCATAGAATCGGTTGGTCTTCCGCTGCTCTTCCGTAAACATAGCACCAGCATAACGACCCAATCGCGAAAACTCGTGGAGATACTCATCCACACTTCTACCTCCCTGAGTCAGACCAAGGTACTGATTCTCCATCTCAAGCATCTGAGCAGATGGTAGATATCTGGCCAAGAACAACCTTGAGAATTCCTCCATAGACACATCCGCAAGTTGCCTTCCCACTAAGATTTGAACCTCCAACTCGTCCCACCACAGCCTCGCCTCACCAGCCAATAGGAAGGTCGCTATGGTGGTCTTCTGCCACTCAATAGTTTTTGTGGCCATCAAGACCCTCTTTATCGTAGAGAGTCAATCCTCAGCTTGAATTGGAATTCCAATCCCATCGAACCTTGGAGGATTAAAGCTCATTACATGCTTGAGCTGCTTCTCCGTAGCTCTCCTTGGTGCTACCTGATCAACTATAGCGCGCTCTACTACTCCCGGCTCTGCCACGCTAATCGGTTCTTGCACATTAATAGGTGGTATATGGTGCATTTACCCTGTAGGTTGGGCATTTATCATAACAAATACTGCTTCAGCAACCAATCTGATGGTTTTCACTAAAGGAGGTGATGTAGCCACGTCCCTCGGTGCACTACTTTCCGGTGATTGCGGACGATCCGATTGCCCAGCACCGCTCCTAGCCGCCTACAATAGCAAAGACCCTTGATTAGACGACGAACATATTGCTAAAAACAATCATTGGAACACTCAGATTCCACAAAACAAGTGCATTTTCATTCCTAAGTGGACATTCATGGGTTCTTTTTGATGTTATAACGATGACGCACACATGTGCTCACCACCCCTTAAAAGAATTCATCCACGAATTCATTTAAGTTGACCGGAACCAAAAGTATGATACCAAATTGTAACACCCGCATCCGTCGTATGGCATATAACAGAAGGTCCAGCTCAAACCCGGCGCCATATACCACAGACAATCGGAAGGGTTACATAAGAATACCAAAACCATACAATTATAACTACTCGTCCTACACCGAGCATTATAGCGGAAGCTTTTAAACAGCTATAAATAACCCATAATTGATATATCAACTAACATGAATGTCCACAACTACCGCAGGAATGAAATAACAGCTACACTGAAAGAACTTGGCATTATGGCCTTACAAGAGTTTCACTTAACAAAATAGTGTCTTACATATATCGTATCGCATGCTGGCCACACACGAAAAAATAAAATACAACTATTCGCTTTGGCCTTCGAGGACTAGCTCAGCAACATGGGCATCAGCCCGCTACTTTGTACTCGGCTCCGCAGCACCTGCAAGCAACAATCCACCACACAGTGGTAAACAAAGCAACGGTCAGCCAAAGCCGACCAAATTATAACGACCCCACCCCTTACTCGCGACGGCGGTGCTCCTTCCCTGCATTTTATTAGCCCAGATAAACAATAAAAATGCGAATATACTATGCCACAGGTGTAGGCTCTCACGACCCAAACAACCCGTGCACTCAGGTCATATTATCGGTGAATCTGGTCAATTTCGTGGCTTCACCACCATCCCCGGGATGGCAACAACGTGAGCATTTTAGCCTTTCCGACCACTGTTTAAGGCTCCTGACTATGCCAACGGCCAGTCCCTCTTTAGGTCCCTCGCACCGAACCACATAGCCCGGGTCCGATTCCACTTCCCCGTTGCTCACAACGCGTTGTTCACCTTAAGACGTATGCACGAGCCAAGCTTCTCTCGGATCCCGCAACAATCCAAACAACACATAACCCAGTTATATACAAGGTTGGCCCCAGGCCGCCAAATTAGCAGAATTATGTTTCCGCTCGATTTTCTGGGTGCGCCTTGGAGTTAATGTCACAACCCGCATTTTCTCAATGAAGAAATCGTATCAGAGCAAGAGAAAACACATGCCGTGATGCCACGTCGTGTAGGGGATAACTACACACGCTCAGGCAAAACTCCAGACCTTTGTTTCTAAGGAAAATCGTAATTATGAAAGAAAACCAGTTATGTTGAAAGGCCGTATCCCTCGGCACGGTGGATCAACTAGTCCACAAATAAAAGTATATTTATACGCAGCGGAAAATACTTTGGTTCAATTAAGTTGACACCCTAATTGAGCATAAGTGTCCCCGAGGGACGACTCATGGTATGCACGACTCTAAGGTGAATATAGTATGTTTGAAGGATAGTGTTTTTACGCTAAGGAAAAATAGTGTCTTTGTTTTATAAATATGTTATGCATGAGGTACATATAATAATGCTTTTAGGGTTTAAAATATCTAACATGCAACCTAGCATAAATCCTTCCCAGGAGCAAGTAAACAACCACATATAGGCAAAAAATAGCAGTTTAAGTTCATACCAGCATCGCAAGAAGCCACCAGTGGGCGCCAACAACCGGACACGAACCCACTGGTGAGTATGTATGTCCATACAGAAAGGTAAAGGACTACCTCACAAAAATCGGGAATCTGCTACCTCAGCTACCCAAGAGGTCACCAACCATGATGTAGGGGTGACCGTGATATGTGCTCGAATACGCTAACGGATAGTATTGTCACAAGACATAAAACCAAAGGGGAGGGCTCCGACCAAAAGCGAGCGAAAAGGGGTCGGGTTTGCTCCCGAATCCGAAAGAGAAAATTTCCGAACTCGATACAACGTCCTTAGGACCTACCTCTCCAACAAGAACACTACTCACCGCAAGCCGGACTCGATACAACATCCTTAATACCTACCTCTTCAACAAGCACACAACTCACCGCACCTACACAAGCATCTATTGTACCAACTTGAGCCGTTTCAACGCAGCAATAATTTATTTTTGGAGCGGCGGAAAACTTCAATAGGCGGTCGAGTTCGAGTTAGATTAACTCCCTCGTTAACACCAAAATGTGCCAATCTTGGAGGGCAAGTCAAGGCTAGGCCAAGCCTCGCTCTCTCAACGGATATACCCAATCCGGATTACAAGAGGTTCAATAACAACGAAATCGAAATCAGAATTTGCAAGCGACGTATTTAAAAAATCACGGAAGAAACGGTTTGCAAAAACCTCCACAAAATCTAAAGCAAGAATCTCTAAAGGGGAAGGAGTTACCCAACCAAGAACAACAATCACACAAGATAAGGTGGGAGAATCACTCTCTCCACGTATCCACCGGCTTCACACCGATTGGGTTGCAACCTTCTTCCTTGGAGTCGCACCGAAAGGAAGCCACGCCGACGTCGCACCAAAGTAGGGGAGGAAGCAAGGGAGGGGCGGCGGCTTCACACCTTTGCCGACGGCTATGGAGAAACCTCCTTGGCCGAACTCTCTCAAATGAGGGTTAGGGTTCTTTTTTTTTAATTCTCTCTAACTTCATTCTCAAAGGATCTCCTTATATAGGAGTTACAACACACATCTAGCCATCCAACATGGAGATGAAATCTCATCCATCCGGAAGGCTAAATACACACCTAAATGTTTGCAGGAAATAAATATTGCAGGAAATAAATAAAGAGTACAAGTCCCAAATGAATATAAAATTATTAACCAAGATTGGAATAATTTTATATTCGCACATAAAATAATAAAGCATGAGAAATTAATTAAAATAGTCTTCAAGTGAGGGTAGTACGCCGCGGGCGGAGGTTGTAGCGGCGTCGTCCGTTAGCGTCATCACGGCTCCGAAGGTCTTTATGTTGTAGGGCCTCGGCAACTAGATCGTCATCAAGTAGTGGCGGAGGGGCAGCGACATCAAACCAGCCCCTCCAAAAGAACTAGCCGGTGAACTGCCTACCACCTGGACCTGAGGCATTCAAGGAAAGAACACCTCAGCAAGGAAGTAATCAAAAAGGTAAATAGAGCATTTGATTTATGAACAAATAAGAAGGGTTTACCAGTCCCGACAACAACTGCTATAAGCGAAAGAAAGGGATGACAGTAAGAAAAGAGTACTGTCTAAAGCACAGCAGAGCACACCAAGTGCGAGCAATAAAACCAATATGCCCTACCAAAAGAGTCTGCAACAGCAATAAGACATATACATATATGCCAAAAGAAAAAAGAAAACATAAACAGGAAAGGGACTAACAGTCCTAACACGCGGGTAAATGGCAGTGGTCAAAACATGGATCTGAATACATAACCAAAATCAGATCCAAAAAGGGCTAAGGGGTCAAACAGTGGCAGCACTAGGGTCTCACACACGCCAACCCAGACCGGGGCAAAAGGCGGTGGCCACAGCTCTCCACATAAAACCACCCCTCCAGAGGCCACCAAAACTCCACCACCTGCCACAACCCAAGAGTCGGCATGCAGAAACTAGCCGAACACCCAATACCCCCCAAGGGAATAGGAAAAAAAGTCACACTAACAATCCTAAGGAAACACACGAACCCAAGGCAAAAATGTCGGGTCCAACCGACGCGGCCTTGCACTCCTAACCCGAACAAACCCTGAGTCTTACCTGACCCCAAAGCCAGCACAGCAACCAGCGTCGACACGATGTGTCGACGCCACAACAGGCCGGTGTAGACACAAAGTGTCGACACCACAGCGGCCGGTGTCGACACAAGGTGTCGACACCACAGCGGCCGGTGTCGACACAAGGTGTCGACACCACAGTGGCCGGTGTCGACACAAGGTGTCGACACCTCTGCGGCCGTTGTCGACACAAGGTGTCGACACCTCTGCGGCCGGTGTCGACACAAGGTGTCGACACCTCTGCGGTCGGTGTCGACACAAGGTGTCGACACCTCTGCGGCCGGTGTCGACACCAGGTGTCGACACCTCTGCGGCCAGTGTCGACACAAGGTGTCGACACTACTGCTGCCGGTGTCGACACAAAGTATAGACACCCCGACTGGCCGGTGTCAACACAAGGTGTCGACACCACGACTGGCTGGTGTCGACACACAGTGTCGACACCCCGACTGGCTACAAGCGCCAGACCCAGCAACCAACCAAAACGAGAACCAGGCCTCTCTCTAGAATTTCATCATCCATCGGCAATAGCAACTACTCGACCTAAACCGTACCAAATCTACCGTATAGAAACCCGAAGATTCCTAATTTGGCGGCCCAAAGATCCCTACTGCAACTACTCGACTTGAACCGTACCAAATCTACCGTATAAAAATCCCCAAAGAACACGAAGTTAATGCCCAAAGAACCCTACTGCAATCTACCGTATAGAAACCCGAAAACACAAAACACGTAGTCTTCTCCAACAAACCATACAAAATACAACATCACCGATCCAGAGCAACATGTAACACCCCCTATCCGCCGCATAGCATATAGCAATAGGTCCGGCCGGGGCCCGACGTCATATACCACAGACAGACCGGGTGGTTACTTATGGAAACCATCCAACCAATCTCAACGTCCTACACAAAGTATTCTAGCGGAAGCAGTTTATAAAAGTTATAAACAAGAACCCAACATCGAAGCACGAATGTCCACTAATACAAAATAGGAAAGTTATACAAAATACCCAAAACAAGCCTTAAGGCCTTACAAAATGTTTCACTTGAATATTACATGTTTTACAAACCACGGCACGCAGGCCGGTCATACATGAATAAAACAGTAAACACTTCCATTTGGGCCTTCGAGGGCCGGCTTCGCAAAAAGGGCTTTAGCCCACTATTGAACTCTTGGTACAGCTGCACCTGCAAGCAACAAACCACCGCACGGTGGCAAAACAAGGCAACGGTCAGCAATGCTGACCAAATTATAATGATCCCACCACCGACTCGGGGCGGCGATGCTCCTTCCCTGCATTTCATTAGCATAAGCGAGCAATGTATATCAATAGCCATTATCATCACAGACGTTGGCTCGCACGGCCACACGCTCCGTGCACTCAGGGCACATTCTCGGTGAACCAGTCGATGTCACGTTAATTAAAGCCATTGACATTCCGGACTCACCACCACCACTTAGACGGCCAAACCTATGAGCAATCTGTCTTCTTGGCCTGGGTCACGACAATTTAAGCCATTGACCGCCGAAGACCCTAATCTATGCCAACGGTAAGTGCCATGTCCCTTTAGGTGTCTTTAACCGAACGACATAGAACGGGTAAGGGTTCCATCTAACCCGTGCTCACATCGCAACGGCAATTTAAGCCATTTGCGCGGGTCAAACTTCCACCGAGTCCCATTTCCATCACAAGTCACATAACCCGGTTATGTTCATGTTGGCTCTCAGGCCACCAAGTTGGCAAGATCTCGTATCCGCCCAGTTTTCCGGGTGCACCTTTGGGTTAGTCCCCAAGGCTCCCTGCTGCAATCTACCGCATAGAAAACCCGAAAAACAACCAATAGCACAGAGTCTTCTCCGGCATTATGCAATGCAACATCACCGATCCAGACCAACATGTCCGGGTAGGCTTCACACATCATGCCTATGTCCGTTCTCGCATACGGACTCTAAACAACGGGGACTTCACATATCTACCCGAAGGAACGCCTCCAACTCTCCGCAAACTCGCGAGAGCGGGCTTCCTATGCTAAGAAAGAGAGCTATTCATGCTCAAGACGAGGATCGTTACCCTTGCGTTCCTCTTTGGCGCCATTGAAAAGTAATCTGATGAAAACCACCGCACTAGCGTTTCCTCCGTGGATCCGGAGTCGGCTCACGATTCGGAGCTCCGAAGCTCCTCCAATGGCGGATCTAGCTCCTTCTTCCTCCCTTGGCTCTCCTCTCTCTCTAAGGCTTTAGAAAGAGATCACTTAAGAAAAAGTAAGGGTTTTGAAAGCCCAAACCCGGGTATATCCCTTCAGGAACAACCCCCAGCCGTTGGATCTCAAAATAAGGAAACGAACAGCTTTGATTCGGGGCTGAAATGCCCAATCTGGACCGAACACGGCCTGGCACACGCCCGTGTCCAGGGCCGTGTGCCTCATTCGCCGTCAAAATCGAATCACCTGGAACCTCATACGGGCATCGAACACGCCCGTGTTCGAGCTGACACGCCCGTGTTTCACCTGACACGGCCGTGTGGCCGGCCGTGTACCCCATGATTTTTCCCCCAAAATCAACCCGAGCACTGCACGGGTTCGAGGACACGGCCGTGTCCTTGCCCGTGTCACCTTGA
Source organism: Platanthera guangdongensis (assembly GCA_039583875.1). Taxonomy (NCBI): domain Eukaryota; kingdom Viridiplantae; phylum Streptophyta; class Magnoliopsida; order Asparagales; family Orchidaceae; genus Platanthera; species Platanthera guangdongensis. Next base: position 28,111 of record JBBWWR010000251.1, on the reverse strand, counting down.
CACGCCTGGGCTCCAGGGCCATGTACATGGTCTCCACACTCGACACGGCCTCGGACACGCCCGTGTCCTAGGCCGTGTGCCTTGTCTCGACGATTGTCGAGCAAATCTCCACGACTCCCTGGGATGATCGTCGACACGGGTCGACACGCCCTGCGACACGCCCGTGTCACGGGCCGTGTGCCCATTATCGATGAATCGTCGAGTACATCTCGACGACTTCGCGGCTAAGTGTCGACACGGGTCGACACGCCCTGCGACACGCCCGTGTCGCAGGCCATGTGCCCAGTCTCAGCGAATCGTCGAGAGAATCTCAACGACTTTGCGGCTAAGTGTCGACACACGCTTGACACGCCCTGGGACACGCCCGTATCCCAGGCCGTGTGCCTGCTGCCAGAACCCAAACTGGCCCAAAACGTCCCCCTTTTGCTCGTTTGAGTTTCGGGGCGTTACAACTCTCCCCCTCTTAAAAGAATTTCGTCCGCGAAATTACATAAAGGAAAGACACGTACAAAACCAAAATTTGTACCTGAGCGGAACAACTCCGGATACTCGTCAAGCATAGTCTGCTCTTGCTCCCAAGAGAGCTCCTCACGACCGCAATTGTCCCACCGGACCTTGACCATCCTGATCTCTTTATTGCGTAGCCGCTTGACCTCCGAGTCTTCAATCTGCACGGGCTTGACCTTTGTCGTCAACCCACTATCCAACGGCACTTGATCGACCGCGATCACTTGCGTAGGCTCTTGCACCGCCTTCCGAAGTACCGAGATATGGAATACATCATGTAATCCACTAAGCTCCACTAAAAGCTTCAACCTATAGGCCGCTTCACCAACTCGCTCCAGAACCTCAAACGGTCCAAGGTATCTTGTGCTTAGCTTTTTCAATCGCCGCACCCGCAAGACACCCTTGAACGGCTTGATCTTTAAGTATACATAATCGCCCACAGCGAACTCCACGTTCCTGTGCTTGGCATTATAGTACTTTGCTTGCCGGTCCTGAGCGATAAGCAACCTCTCCCAAATGGTTCTCACCAAAGAAGTAGCCTCATCCACTTCAGATCGCTTATACAACTTTGACTCACCCGTTTCTAACCAAGACAACGGCGTGCGACATCTTCTACCATATAGGGCCTTGAAAGGCGCCATTTGAATACTCGCTTGGTAGCTGTTGTTGTATGCGAACTCCACCAGATAAAGGTGGTCTTCCCATTGCTTTCCAAAATCCAAGACACACATGCGAAGCATGTCTTCCATGGTTCTATTGACCCTCTCGGTCTGCCCATCCGTTTGCGGATGGAAGGCTGTGCTGAATTTCAACTTTGTTCCCAACATTTGTTGCACCAGCCTCCAATCATTGGACGTGAACCGCCCATCTCAGTCACTCACGATGCTGCGGGGCACACCATGAAGCCGGACTATGTTATCCACATAAAGTTTTGCCAGCTTCTCCACCGGATCATCCTTCCTATGCGGAATAAAATGCGACACCTTCGTTAATCGATCAACAACCACCAAAATGGCGTCGTTTCCCTTTTGCGACCTTGGCAAACCGTGCATAAAGTTCATAGAGATGTCGTCGAATTTCCACTCCGGAATAGACAAGGACTTAAGAAATCCTCCCGGCTTTTGGCACTCCGCCTTTACCAAGGAGCAAGTTTGGCACTTCGCTACGTATAGCGCCACATCCTTTTTCAAACCCGGCCACCAAAATAGTTTTTTCACATCACGGTACATCTTCATGCTCCCCGAGTGAATCGAGTACTTGGTATGGTGTGCCTCGTACAACAACTCCACCCGTAAATTGCCCACACTTGGGACGCACAGACGACCGTCCTTCCAAAGTAATCCGTCCTCCACGACGAATTGGGGATTTGACCCATCCAGAGCCTCTACCATGAATTGCTTCATATGAGCATCCATATCCAAAGCCTGCCGAATACGATCAGCCAGGTCATATTGGACTTCAGTCCAATTCACAACTGCTTCAGCACTTGATTGCCTGTCCATACAAACAATCTCCAACGCCTCCAACTCCCGCACCAACCACTCATCATGCACTGATAGCCAATTTGCTTAAGCTGGGGCTCGGCGACTCAGCGCATCCACAACCGCATTCCCTTTGTCAGGCACGTAGTGGATCTTGAATATATAGTCCCCCAGGAACTCCATCCATCTACGCTGCCGCATATTCAGATCCTTCTGATCTATCAAATATTTCAGGCTCTTGTGATCGGTGTAGATATCAATCTTCACACCGTACAAATAGTGTCTCCACAGCTTCAAGGCAAAAATCACGGCCGCTAACTCCAAGTCATGGACCGGATAATTCCTCTCGTGCACTTTTAGCTGTCTCGAGCCATAAGCTATCACGCTTCCGTGCTGCAGTAGCACGCAACCCAAACCGCTGCCCGAAGCATCGCTATATATCTCATAGCCTTCGGTTCCACATGGCGAACTCAGCACAGGCGCCGTGGTCAACCGACACTTCAATTCCTCAAAAGCTCGCGCGCACTCCGGCGTCCAAACAAACTTATGCTCCTTCCTCATCAAAGTAGTGAGAGGTAACGCTATCCGCGAGAAGTTCTCTACGAAGCGCCTATAATAGCCGGCAAGCCCCAGAAAACTCCGGACTTCCGCTACAGTAGCAAGCTCAGGCCACTCCCTTATCGCAACAATCTTCGCCGGATCCACAGCAATACCCTCTCCACTCACTATATGCCTGAGGAACGCCACTGAGGATAGCCAAAACTCGCACTTCGAGAACTTGGCATACAACTGATTTCTCCTTAGCGTTTCCAACACCAAATGAAGATGCTTGAAGTGATCTTCCTCACTTTGCGAGTACACCAAAATATCGTCGATGAAGACGATCACGAAATGGTCCAAGTACTCCCTGAAAGTCGTGTTCATCAAATCCATGAACACTGACGGCGCATTAGTCAGCCCAAACGGCATGACCGTAAACTCATAATGCCCGTATCTCGTACTAAACGCTGTCTTCGGGATGTCACTCTCCCGTATTCGCAGTTGATTGTACCCAGCCTTGAGATCCAACTTCGAGTACACCATCGACCAGACTAACTGATCAAAGAGATCAACAATCCGGGGGATCGGGTACTTGTTCTTCTCCGTCAGCTTGTTTAACTCTCGATAATCAATACATAGCCTCAAGCTTCCGTCCTTCTTCTTAACAAAGAGGACCGGTGCGCTCCAAGGCGAAGAACTCGGGCGCACATACCCTTGCTCCAACAACTCTTGCAGTTGAACTTTCAGCTCCGCCATTTCCTTAGGCGCTAGCCGATACGGAGATCGTGACACAGGCTTTGCACCTGACACTAGCTCGATCGTAAAATCTATCTCCCGTTGAGGCGGGGCTCCAGGAAGATCCGCGGGGAACACATCAGGGTATTCCGATACCACTGAAATACAATCCAACGCGGGCTTCGGCTTTGCAACCTCCACTAGTGTAAAGAACAGTTCTGCACCAGCACGAACCGCCTTCACCACCTGAAGAGCAGACATCAATGTCTTGCTCGACCCCTTTAAGCCAGTAAAAGTCGTTTCATGACTTGCACCCAGCTTGACTTCCTTGCTACCGCAATCTATATGGGCCTGCTACTCCGAGAGCCAGTGCATGCAAAATATGACGTCGAACTCCACTAACGGAAGTAAAGATGCCCGCAGGTCGAACTCCTGCTCCCCAATACGAATCTTAACATCGCAGATCCTATCCGCTCGCATCGAACACCCATTGGGCAACAACACATCCAACTTATCCTTCGCCATCGAAGAAGGGACTCCGATGTGTGATAAAAATCCTTCGGACAAGAAGGAGTGTGATGCTCCCGTATCGAAGAGTGCTCGTGCCGGATTTTCACAAATCAATACAAATCCTAAACAAGCTGTGGTAAGGTAATGTATACATAACAAGTATTTAAAGAAATTGACTTGCTATAAATTAAACCGTACCTGTCACCACATCAGCTTGTTTAATGGCCTCCTGTTGGCCAAGATTGTACACCCTTGGTTGGGCCGGAGCATAGTGGGATGCGGTCGACTCCACCGCCTTTCCCTTCTCTTCATAAGTATCTCCCGGCCTCCTCTCGGACTTAGGACATCCGCTCCAACAATCACGGGCAAAATGCCCCGTCTTTCCACATGTAAAACACGCGCCCGGGGTCCGACTCGTAGTCGCCCTAGAAGCACCAGAAGGAGCTGGAGCAGAAGTCCTATGCTTCTTGAAAGCCCTCCGATTGCCGGACTTTGAAGTAGTCGGCACTTTAAATTCAGATTTTCTATCACCCAAGCCTTTCTTCGCTTGCACATTCTTCATGTCCTTCTCCAAGGATCGGGCAGTATTAACCAAGGTTAAGAAACCCTGCGTCATTGGCCCCGAGAGTAGTAATCTCAACTCATCTCTCAACCCTTCATAGAATCGATTAGTCTTGCGCTCCTCATCCACGATGTTGGAGCTAGCATAATGACTCAGACGAGTAAACTCGTGGAGATATTCATCCACGCTCCTCTCACCCTGTACCAACTTCAGGAACTCATTCTCCAACGCTATCTTCTGCGTCGAAGGGAGGTATCTAGCCAAAAATAATCTCGAGAACTCCATCGAGACATCACCAAGTTGCCTACCTCTCAGTAAGTGCAGCTCCAATACTTCCCACCACATCCTCGCTTCACCGTCCAAAAGGAACGTAGCGATGGTGGTCATTTGACACTCCTCCGTCTCCGTCGCTGTCATGACTCTCTTCACCCTGGAGAGCCAGTCTTCAGCCTGAGATGGGGTTCCCAACCCCGACAATAACGGAGGGTTAAAGCTCATTACATGCTTAAGCTGCCTCTCAGTTGCCCTCCTTGGCACCACCGGTTCCACAACCACTTGCTCCACCCCCTCGGCTCAGCCTCTTGAAGAGGTACTTGCTCCATCACAGGAGCGGGCTGCTGCGCTTGCCTTGCAGCCTGCGCATTTATCACGGCCAACACCGCTTCATCCACCAATCGAATATTTTCAGCCGACATAGGTGTTGCAGGAGCAACAATCGGTGCACTACTAGCCTCAGAAACTCGGCGTTCTGACGGCCCAACACCACTTCTGGTCACCAATAGTGGTAGAAAACACCGTTAAGCGACCAAATAAATTGCAAACAGCAATTATAGGAACACACAGGTTCCTCAAACACGAGTATTTTCATTCCTAAGTGGACATTCATGGGTTCTTTTTACTGTTATTACGATAACGCACACAACGTGCTCACCACCCCTTAAAAAGAATTCGCCCACGAATTCACTTTAAGCCCGACCAAAACCAGTAGTCTGATACCAAATTGTAACACCCCCTATCCGTCGCATAGCATATAGCAGTAGGTCCGGCCGGGGCCCGACGCCATATACCACAGACAGACCGGGTGGATACTTATGGAAACCATCCAACCAATCTCAACGTCCTACACAGAGCATTCTAGCGGAAGCAGTTTATAAAAGTTGTAAACAAGAACCCAGCATCGAAGCACGAATGTCCACTAATACGAAATAGGAATGTTATACAAAATACACAAAATAAGCCTTAAGGCCTTACAAAATGTTTCACTTGAATATTACATGTTTTACAAACCACGGCACACAGGCCAGTCATACATGAATGAAACAGTAAACACTTCCATTTGGGCCTTCGAGTGCCGGCTTCGCAAAAAGGGCTTTAGCACGCTATTGACCGCTTGGTCCAGCTGCACCTGCAAGCAACAAACCACCGCACGGTGGCAAAACAAGGCAACGGTCAGCAATGCTGACCAAATTATAATGATCCCGCCCCCGACTCGGGGCGGCGATGCTCCTTCCCTGCATTTCATTAGCATAAGCGAGCAATGTATATCAATAGCCATTAACATCACAGACGTTGGCTCGCACGGCCACACGCCCCGTGCACTCAGGGCACATTCTCGGTGAACCAGTCGATGTCACGTCAATTAAAGCCATTGACATTCCGGACTCACCACCGCCACTTAGACGGCCAAACCTATGAGCAATCTGTCTTCTTGGCCTGGGTCACGACAATTTAAGCCATTGACCGCCGAAGACCCTAATCTATGCCAACGGTAAGTGCCACGTGTCTTTAGATCTCTTTAATCGAACGACATAGAACGGGTACGGTTCCATCTAACCCGTGCTCACATCTCAATGGCAATTTAAGCCATTTGCGCGGTCAAACTTCCACCGAGTCCCATTTCCATCAAAAGTCACATAACCCGGTTATGTTCATGTTGGCTCTCAGGCCACCAAGTTGGCAAGATCTCGTATCCGCCCAGTTTTCCGGGTGCACCTTTGGGTTAGTCCCCAAGGCTCCCTGCTGCAATCTACCGCGTAGAAAACCCGAAAAACAACCAATAGCACGGAGTCTTCTCCGGCATTATGCAATGCAACATCACCGATGCAGACCAACATGTCCGGGTAGGCTTCACACATCATGCCTATGTCCGTTCTCTCATACGGACTCTAAACAACGGGGACTTCACATATCTACCCGAAGGAACGCCTCCAACTCTCCGCAAACTCGCGAGAGCGGGCTTCCTATGCTAAGAAAGAGAGCTATTCATGCTCAAGACGAGGATCGTTACCCTTGCGTTCCTCTTTGGCGCCATTGAAAAGTAATCGGATGAAAACTACCGCACTAGCGTTGCCTCCGTGGATCCGGAGTCGGCTCGCGATTCGGAGCTCCGAAGCTCCTCCAATGGCGGATCTAGCTCCTTCTTCCTCCCTTAGCTCTCCTCTCTCTCTAAGTCTTTAGAAAGAGATCACTTAAGAAAAAGTAAGGGTTTTGAAAGCCCAAACCCAGGTATATCCCTTGAGGAACAACCCCTAGCCGTTGGATCTCAAAATAAGGAAATGAATGGCTTCGATTCGGGGCTGAAATGCCCAATCTGGACCGAACACGGCCTGGCACACGCCCGTGTCCAGGGCCGTGTGCCTCATTCGCCGTCAAAATCGAATCACCTGGAACCTCACACGGGCATCGAACACGCCCGTGTTCGAGATGACACGCCCGTGTTTCACCTGACACGGCCGTGTGGCCGGTCGTGTACCCCATGATTTTTCCCCCAAAATCAACCCGAGCACTACACGGGTTCGAGGACACGCCCGTGTCCTTGCCCGTGTCACCTTGACACGCCTGGGCTCCAGGGCCGTGTATACGGTCTCCACACTCGACACGGCCTCAGACACGCCCGTGTCCTAGGCCGAGTGCCTTGTCTCGACGATCGTCGAGCAAATCTCGACGACTCCCCGGGACGATCGTCGACACGTGTCGACACGCCCTGCGACACGCCCGTGTCGCGGGCCGTGTGCCCATTCTCGACGAATCGTCGAGTACATCTCGATGACTTCGCGGCTAAGTGTCGACACAGGTCGACACGCCCTGCGACACGCCCGTGTCGCAGGCCGTGTGCCCAGTCTCAGCGAATCGTCGAGAGAATCTCGACGACTTCGCGGCTAAGTGTCGACACACGATTGACACGCCCTGGGACACGCCCGTGTCCCAGGCCGTGTGTCTGCTGCCAGAACCCAAACTGGCCTAAAACGTCCCCCTTTTGCTCCTTTGAGTTTCAGGGCGTTACACAACATGTCCGGGTAGGCTTCACACACATTGCCTATGTTCGTACTTCGATTCTGGACTCTATATGCAACGGAAGGGGGACTATTCCTGTTAACCCCAAGTAACATCGCACACTCACCGCACACTCGCGGGAGCGGGTTTCCCTATACAAAATAAGTAGGGCTTCACATGCTCATGTAGAGAATCGTTACCCTTCAAGTACGCTTCTGCGCCATGAAAAAACTATACGGATAGAAGGCTTCACAATGGAATTTCCTCCGCGGATCCGCTCTCGGTTCTCAAAACGGTACTCCGATGCTCCGTCGGCGACCAGAATCCTCCCTCTCCGTTTTCCTCTCTCTAACTCCTTAGATAGAGAATGGTAAAGAGCAAATGAGGAGTTTAACTCCTATTCCCGGCCTTATCAGAGCAAGAACACATCTGGGCTGTTGGATCTTAATTATAGAAGACGAACGGCTTAGATCTGCCAAAAATCATCAAACCTAGGCCGAACACAGCCTCGCACACGGCTGTGTCCCAGGCCGTATGCCTCGAACCAGGCACAATCGTCGAGCACAGAAACTGACACGGGTCGAGACATGCCCATGTCTCAACCTGACATGGCCATGTCGGTTTCCGACACGCCCGTGCACTAGGGTCGTGTCACCAGTAACCGACACGACTCTTGGGAACATCGGTGGTAATACGGGTATGCACACGCCCGTGTCATTTGACACGCCCGTGTCATGCTGCCGCGTTTCCTACCGTGTCCTTCTCTGGACACGGTCGACCAACACAAAGAACCACACGGCCTTGGACACGCCCGTGTCCTAGGCCGTGTACCTCTATACAGGCACCAAAAAATACTCTTGGACATGACCAGCTCGATACGATTTTCGGGGCGTTACATATGACATGGGGCCCCGGCCGTACCGACCGTTATATTCCATATGACGAACGGAGGCGTAACATGTCTACTCCTAGTAGTCACTTATATCCAGGCATCACCTATTATTTGATCAATAGGATGATCTCTGGGGTGTCTAACTGCTACTGGCAGGAGCAACCATCACCTAGATCTGTAGGAGTATTAGGATGATTCTCTTCCTCCCACTAGGCAGTTACTATATCTTATATAGGAATTTCTACATCACCTAGACTAGAGTTGTTAGAAATCTCATTATATAGTACTGAAGTTTCATCAAAAACTACATTAATTGATTCCTCTACAACTTGATATTTCAAGTTGTAGCTCTTATATGCTTTGCTATGTACATTATACCATACATAGACTACTTCATAGGATTTATCTGAAAACTTAGTTAGATAAGTTTTCCCATTATCAAATACATAGCACTTACTACCAAAAACTTTGAAGTAGGACAGATTTAGTTTTCTGCCTTTCACTAGTTCATAGGGAGTCTTGTTGTGATTCTTGTTGATCAAGGCCCTATTCTGAACATAGCATGTTGTGTTCACAGCCTCAACCCAGAAATATTCTGGGAGAGATGTATCACTCTGCATTGTTCTAGCTACCTCAATGAGAGATCTATTTTTCCTCTTAGAAACTCTATTTTTCTATGGTGTTCTTGGAGAGGATAACTCCTGAAAGTTCCCTTATTCCTTAGAGAAATTTGTCATCTTTTTAGATTGAAATTCTTTACCATTGTCACTTCTAAGCTTGACCACAGAACATACTATCTTATTCTAAGCTTATCTGACAAAATCAGCAAGGATGTCTAGTGTTTTAGAAGTTATCCTTAGGAAGAACACCGAAGCAAACCTAGAGTGATCATCCACAATCACATTTGTAAAGGACTTCCTACCCAAACTAAGAACTTGCACAGGACCAAACAAATCCATATGAAGTAAGTACAGACACCACTCAGTGACTTTGGACTGAATGCTCTTAAAGGAGACTTTGTCTGTTTGCATTTTTGACATGCTGGACATAAGACTTCTTTGGAGCATTTGAGCTATGGACTGTTTATAACTAAGTCCATAGAGAATAACATTCTCATAGCTTTATAGTTTAGGTGAGCCAGCCTCTTGTTCCATTGCACACACAATGAGACTTTCTCACTAGCTACTAGTCATACAGGTGATTTCTCATTTACACTTAAGAAATTTAGAAAATAAATGTTCCCACTCCTAATGCCTGACAAGATGATCTCTTGATCACTTCGATTCCTTATCACACACTTGTCAATGTGGAAAACAATTTCATAACATATACACAAAGCTGACTTATGCTTATCAGATTGTGATTCAATCCTTCCACATAAGCCACTTTTGTGATGGAAACAAGGTCATTAGAAATGTTACCATATCCTTTGGTGATTCCTTTCTCTGACCCTCCAAAGATGACTTTTGGTCCATTTCTAACTGGAGTGTAATCCCTTAATAGATTCCTTGTTTTAGTCATGTGCCTAGAACAGCTACTATCCAAGTACCATATTGACCCTCCTGTTGTACTTGGTTCCACCTGCAACCACAGAATTAATTCACCTTAGGCACCCAAATAGTTTTGGGGCCTTGGATCCTGTTAGGCCTTGCTGTGTGAAACACAACATGTTTTCCAAACAAAACTGGTTAAGTCTTATATGAAGGTGTTGTTGAATTGTACCAAAAATCTAGGGCAAAATGCCCAACCTTCCAACAACACTAACACTCAAATTGGTTCTATCTTTTCTTTGGTTGCACATTTGAAGTTGTTCTTTTATGAAACTTAAAAATGATATCGAGCTTCCAAGGTAGTGGTGAAAAATTTACACCCTTACCTTTTGATGCTAAAGATCACGACAGTGAACCGTTCACACAAGTAATATAAAATGGGCGAGTTTTCCCTAGTATCGATCTCTCAAGGAACACAGCAAGGTGGAGTTAATTTCGAGGAGGACTTGAGATTGAAGTGCTCAAGGTCTGCGGTAACGATGGGGGTTTTGATTGTTGCGATAAAAAAAAATAAAAATCTAACAACAACTCCTATGCAACGCCGCTATGCGATGCTTCGCTAGGCGGCATGGAAGACTAGTCGGTCCGCTATGCACCGAATCACCAGGAGGATGGGCGAGAAGGCTTGCGGATGAGGGTCGTGAGCACCTCTTCGCTATGCACGCCACTAGCAATTGCTAGTGCGGCAAGGGTGGATGGTTGGTGGATGGACAAATAGGCGCACCTCAAGTAAATATAACGAAAATATACAATCACATAGACATGATTATAGATAAACGTATATTACACTAAGCATAGCTTCATCAAATACAAAGAGTTCAACTAAACTATCAACAAAAAGAGAAGAAAAGTGTGTGAAATCGACCGGATCTGAAGCCTTGCTGAGGATTTACGGTTGGAATCGTCGGGTTGTCAATCCGCGTCCAAGCTCGGTCCGCAACTGCGTCCGGGGTAGAGAAGGGTTGTCACCACCTTCCAATGGCCCATCTTCTTCGTTTCACAATCCGGTGGAGGATGTAACAACTTCCCCTAGCTTGATGGAGAAAGCTAGGTCAAGCTCTTCTTGTAGCTCAAGGATGAAGGAGGAGGCCGAGAGGAAGCTAAGGTGTGGATTTGGCAGTGAAAGCTTGCCCGGATCACCTCCCTAGGGTGGAGATTGAAGGAGGACAGCAGAATCCCTCCTCGGAGACGAAAACATCGGAGGAAAAATGAGCGATCCAGAATTACGGCGGAACCTGCGAATTTATAGATAACAGAAATGAACAATGTGCACGATCACGGGCGCACGGCCAGTGGTCGTGCGCACTATGTCCAGTGATCGTGGGCACTGGCCTGGCAGATTAGGAAGAAGAACTAGGATAACGCGCACGAGCAATGGAGCACGACCAGTGGTCATGCACACTAAGTTCAATGGTCGTGCGATTACCCCAGACAGGACTCCAGAAAAGAGGAATCAATGCACACGATCAGTTGCGCATGATCGGTGGTCGTGCACACTGTGTCCAGTGGTCGTGCATTTACCCCAGGATGATTTTGGAAAGCGAAGAGTAGTGCGCACGATCAGGGGCGCACGACCAGTGGTCGTGCGCATTAGATCCCATGATCGTGCGGAGTATTCCTGTTTCGCAACCATCCCGGAACACGCACACGACCCCTGTACCGATAGGGAAAAAATTCACTAATTTGTTCAGACATTCCAGGCAATCACAAAAAGGAGTATAAACAATAAAAGTAACAAAATACACAACCACGGGCATAAATGTGCACTTACTCATAAAAAGGACATAATAACAAATATGAACAAATAAAGCTCTAAAGTGAAGTGCATCAACGAGAAAACAAGCCCAAATGAGTGCGAAAATAGGTATATAAAATGGACTCATAACACCCCCAGACTTAACTATTTGCGCGCCCCAAGCAAACAAAATCTAAGAAGATAGAGAAAAGTACTAGCTAACAAAGAAATTGCGATATGGAGTACCATACGAATTCGCATGCTCGCAAGCGTAAAAATATAATAGAAGAAATTTCTAAGTATGCAACATAGTTTATATTTTTCACAATGCGTATCAACATTTTATTATTACTCAAAAATGGAATCACGGTGAATCATCCGGTCACGCGTATGGAGAAAGTAGACTAATTGCTAGGAGAGCATTGGCAAAGATCAGGGCTCAGGATAACCTCCAAAGGAATCCACCAATGTCGGTGACCATATGCTTGCCCTTTCGCATCCTCTCCACGACACTGGATTGGTTCACACACGAATCAGTAGGACTTTAGGTGAAGAGATGGGGCTTGGGTTTCAGTGAGGTAAACAATGATAAATAAGAATGGCTATGCACCAAACCCAAATGAGCTAGTATAAAATGAATCCATCAGCTAACCAAAATACATGCGGGTACACCACACCCCCAAACTTAACTTTTAACATATGGGTGTCTGCACCGCCTTCTCCAACAATAATCACAACTCAAATAGGATTTTCAATTATACTTTTTCTTTTCACTCTTACTATTCTTTTTTTATTATTCAAATCATCTTTTTAATTTTGCAATTTCATCAAATATCACATTAGAGCACATCCACATAATCACAAGTAAAATCACCACATCACACCTCAACATTAAAATGTAAACACTAAAGCTTAACTTGGGTGTGCGACTAGGATTGGCTATGAGGCTTTTGGTGAAATCATGGTGGAGCTGAATCAAAAGGAGGGGTAGGCACAACGTTGCTAGCGAGGATAAGACGTTAGGAATGGTACAAAGCTCAACCGGGCCAAAATGATGGCCTACATCACGCTCATGCTAGTGAACTAACCTATACCCATACTTCAAGAATAGCTTGGGGCAAGTTATTAGCCAACGAGAAAGAATATCCATCCTCCCGACTCAAGCAATATAAACCTAACGGCCATCTACACACATCCCTAAGCTACCGTAGGATTCACATCGAATTCACTAATTTTTGAGTAGAATAAAATGTATTTACGCAATTAGAAAAATATAAAACTATAAGCATACAGAAAAATTAAATCTACTCCAATTTCTACATAAGACGAGAGCACTTGACTAGGAGCACAACAAGGTCAACATTTTACTCCGTCTCACAATCCTATGTCAGCAACATAATTTTCCCAAATCATACAAAAGAAATGAGTTTAACTCGCAGCACGCAAAAGCTAAGCACGCGCTCAAGTGGGTGCAGTGGTGTGCAGTGCAATGAACTAATCAAAATAAAACTATAAAAGCTTCTAGTATGCACATGAGATGTGCACGTGCAATAGGTAACAAATAATGGCTCTCCCTAGACTTAAACTAAGCAACACAGCATATGATGGAGAAATTAAAATCATAAAGGGCTAAGGGAAGAGGTTACCCAATGCTCAGCCAGTGAGCATACCAGAAGACGCATGGAAACCTGAAGCAGGCCCGCCATACGAAGAATCACAACCCCGCCAATGCGATTTGCCATGAATACCTGCAAGGGTGAGCTCTGCAAAAATAAAAGAAAAGTATATAAAATACAAAGAAATACTAAAACTAAGCTAGGCATGAAAAATAAAATGCATAAAATGAAAGATAAGTACTGGGGTTATTGTCATCCCAGCACGACTTATTAAATTCTATACAGTTCTAGCTAATGGGTCTATGAAATAAAAAATGCACAGGCAACTATTCCATTATCCGTTTCGGTAACGGGTACCGATACTATGATAGAGCAGTTACCCCTCTGCCTAAATAGTAATACCTACCCAACACAGGTAGAGGAAATATGAATTAAGAAGAGAAGGAGCGCTGGTCCTCACTCTTCTCACCACAAAATGAATCCTTGCCCAGCAAGGTATCGTTTACCACAAATTCACTGGGGCCGAAGGTGACGGCATGGGCTTCCACTGTGAAGGAGGTAGGAACCTCCTCACACAAGAGGATGCACTCGTCGACAGCCTGTGCACAAGGCTCAACTTTAACCCAACTTACCCGTGGAGATTCAACCTGCACAGGCTCAGATAAGGAAGGGGGGGTCAAGAAATAAAAGAGACGAAGAACATAAAAAAATAATCAGGGGCGTGATCCCGGTTTCACTCCCCAAAGGCTGAAATAGCAAAATATCGTCAGCAATGTCGACAATGTTACAAGGATCGGCGGGATCCATGTAGGCCTCCACCAAGACTTGGACTTCTCCTTTGGTATCAAGGGAGAATCCTCGACACCTGGAAGGTTGTCCTCCTCCATGGGAGTGGAAACAACCCATGTATAACAAGCCTCAACTTGTGTTGCATCGTCGAAAATGTCGCCAGAGACGACTGAAGTAGAATGCACAACAGGCGGAAGAACTTTGCTTGGATAAAAGTCAAGCACAGGTTCCTGAAAAAGAATCGGCTCCACGCTTGGAGATGTATGCACATGAGAGATAGGCTCAGCCACGTCGAAGCCTCGATCAGCCACACATCTGGCGGTTGTGTCCACATCATTCCCTTCAACAAATGAAGGTGACAGGGACACATAACCAGATGATGAAGGCGTGCCACCAAGGGTAGGAGTCGGGATGATCCGGATGTCCGGCTCATAATCCTCTTCCATAACACGGAGGTACTCGGCACAATACTTCAGGACATGATCTGTTCTACGACAATAAAAACACTTTCTCCCATTACGTTGCTGTCCTTGTGGTGCCGGAGAGGAATAAGAGAATGGTGTATGTGGCGAGAACGATTGACCATAAGCTCGGGGCACAGTGTTTGAAGGGATGTACAAATACAACATCTCATGCATTGTGCGCTGAGACTTATGCTTAATATCTCTCGTATTGCATTCATGACTAGCGTGGGAAGGCTTTCCACACCAATGACATTGGGCATACGAATATCCCCACATGGTGTCGAAATAGCAGATTCAAAATAAATTGTGCAAATTACTAAATCCAACAATATATTACTACAATTGCCTAAACAAACAAGAAAAATGCAGGAAAAACAAAAATATAACAAAACAAAAGCGATTTACAAAGGAAAAGGAAAGCAATCTCACGTCTCCCTCTCCAGAAACTCACACGACTGTGTTCCCCAGCAACGACGCCAAAAACTTGATACTAAAGATCATGGCAGTGAACCGGTCGCACAAGTAATATAAAATGGGCGAGTTTTCCCAAGTATCGATCTCTCAAGGAACACATCAAGGTGGAGTTAATTTCAAGGAGGACTTGAGATTGAAGTCCTCAAGGTCGGCGGTAACGATGGGAGTTTTGATTATTGCGATAAAAAGAAAATAAAAATCTAACAACTACTCCGATGTAACGCCGCTATGTGATGCTTCGCTAGGCGGGATGGAGGACTAGTCGATCCGCTATGCACCGAATCACCAGGCAGATGGGCGAGAAGGCTTGCGGATGAGGGTCGTGAGCATCTCTTCGCTATGCACGCCATTAGCCATTGCCAGTGCGGCAATGGTGGATGGTTGGTGGATGGAAAAATAGGCGCACCTCAAGTAAATATAACAAAAATATACAATCACATAGACATGATTACAGATAAACGTATATTACACTAAGCATAGCTTCATCAAATACAAAGAGTTCAACTAAACTATCAACAACAAGAGAAGAAAAGTGTGCGAAATCGACCGGATCTGAAGCCTTGCTGAGGATTCACGGTTGAAATCGTCGGGTTGTCAATCCGCGTCCAAGCTCGGTACGCAACTGCGTCCGGGGTAGAGAAGGGCTGTCACCACCTTCCAATGGCCCATGTTCTTCGTGTCACAATCTGGTGGAGGATGGCACAACTTCCCCTAGCTTGATGGAGAAAGCTAGGTCAAACTCTTCTTGTATCTCAAGGATGAAGGAGGAGGCCGAGAGGAAGCTCCGGTGTGGATTTGGCGGTGAAAGCTTGCCCGGATCACCTCCCTAGGGTGGAGATTGATGGAGGATGGCGGAATCCATCCTCGAAGACAAAAACGGCAGAGGAAAAATGAGCGATCTGATGCGTGTAATACGGCAAGCGCACCGGTCGCACAAGTAATAAAGTTTTGGGAATAAATCCCCAAATGTCGGCCTCTTGAGGAATGCAATTAGCGTAGAACGGCAACAGTACTGAGAATATCATTATGAGAGTTAAAAATAGAACAAAAAGGAAATAGCGGACTAGGGAGATTGTGGATGTTTGATCTACTGAACTAGAAAAACTATGCGGGTCGACGGCACCGCTTCGCAAGGTGAAGTGGGTTTGTCAGCCGCTATGCCGAACTTCAGTTGGGCGAGTGGAAGGGAAGCTAATGGATTGCAGCGTTCTTGTGTGGATTGCAATCGGACAAGGCACATGAATGAAGTGGATGTGGGGTGAGTGAGGCGCATTCACAGACAGAACTCACAAGCATAAGAAGAAACTAACATTCCATTAACTAGAAAGTAAACATGATGTTCAGGGATGGAAATGTTCATTACACTGCTCAAAACATTCATGACACAGAGGAAGGGGAAGAGGAGTAAACCAAAAGAGAATGAAGATCCACCGCGGGTCGTGGCCGGAGTAGCGAGTTGTCAATCCGCTTCCGGGCTCAGTCCAAGGAGGCTTCCGGTACCAACAATCTGTCACCTCGAAGGCCTTTAAGTCTGTTCTCTAGGTTATCTACTTCACCAACTCTGCAGGAAAGCTTGGAGTTGAAGTCACCAATGGCTGAGGGCTTCGCCGGAGTGTTGAAAAGCTTCGGAGTAAGTGGAAATGGCTTCCCGACGAAGGTGGAAGTGATGGAGCAGCTGGAGAGGTGAAAAGGCGATTCCCGCGCACTCTCCGATCACAGCAAATGACAGGCGTTTACCTAAAACGCGGAGCAGGGCCTTTTATACGGAGACAGCAGAAGCAGTGCACACGATCAGTGGCGCACGACCAGTGGTCGTGCACACTGTAGGTCGATGATCGTGCGGCTTTTCAAAATAAACCTGCAACCTAGACAAGAAGCATCTGCATATACACGCACGAGCAGTGGCGCACGACCAGTGGTCGTGCACACTATGGCCAGTACTCGTGCGATTACCGAGACAGGGTTATGAAAAAAGGGGGTGTAATGCGCACGAACAGTGGCGCACGACCAGTGGTCGTGCGCAGTCAGTCCAGTGGTCATGCACTTACCCCAGGCTGATTGTATAGAAAACGTAGAGTAGTGCGCACGATCTGGGGTGCACGACCAGTGGTCGTGCGCATTAGATCCCCTGATCGTGCGCAGTATTCCTGTTTCACAACCATCCCGGAACACGCACACGACCCCTGTACCAGCAGAAGGGGCAGAAAGGCCACCAGAACATGCACACCACATCCCCGAGATAGGGCTAAAGAATAACAACAAAAATGGAAACATAGAAAGCAAACAGAAGCGGGCCTACATTGCACTTAAGCGTGAAATAGGTACATAAACACAAATAAGTAATAAAGGCTCTCAAGTGTAGTGCTAAGGCGATAAAACTAGCCCAGATGAGTCCAAAAATCAGCGTAAAATGTGGACTCATCACACCCCCAGACTTAACCATTTGCCCGTCCTGAGCAAATCATCACTCTATGGACTCTAAGATAACTAACTGGCTCAGCAATTTCAAAAAGAAGTAAGACGAGAAATCAAATATATCATGAGTATAGAAGATATAATAGAAAAACTTTTTAATTATACAACGTAGTTTAAACTATTCGACAGACGTAAATAAATATTGTAATTGCTCAAAATTAGCATTCTGGAGAATCGTGCGATCATGTGCAGGAAGAAAGTAGGCAGGCCACTAAGGTGAGCATTGCCAAAGTTCGGGACTCAGGATCACCTCCAAAGGAATCCACCAATGTCGGGGACCATATGCTTGCACGTTCACACTCTCTCCACGGCGCGGGTTAGACTCAAGCGTGAATCGGTAGGACTTGTAGGAGGAAATGGGGCTTAGGCAACGGCTTGGTGGTCAAAGATAAACATGAAGGCTCTATGCAACCAAAGCGAGCGAAAACAACCCAAACCAAAATAGCCACTTAGAAAAGAATTGGGCACACGCCCCCAGACTTAGCTTGAAATCCGGGTGTGAACACGGCTGAACCCGACCAAATTCAATAAAGAGGATGGGGATCAAGATCTCAAAGCAATTCTTTCATATATATATATTCATTTTTTCTATTGCGCGAATCAGCTTTTATTTTCATAAACTGTTATTTTCATTTCTGCACTAGCAATCCCCAAACGAAGCAATCAAAACAGGAATAAAATCAGCACCCCCAAAAACAATGTCCACTAATCACAACCTCGGCAAAACAGGAAATACAAATCAGCTCAAGCATTTGATTGCGAAGGTGGGTTTAGCTTCATGCCTTGGTGAAAGTGAGTGGAGCTGGATCAAAGGAAGGGTAGGCACAAATTTGGCATGCAATGGTTAACAGGTAGGAATGGCTAAACAAGGCTCAAACTAGCCAAAAAGAAGGCCTACGTCATGCTCACGGTTAACTAACCGTGCACCAATGCTTCGAGAGTAGCTTAAGGCAAGTTCTTAGCCACCGAGAAAGATGATCCTTCCCCCCGACTCGAGCAATACGAGTCTAGTGGCGGCTACACACATTCCTACACTATCGTTTGATTATCCCAGATTCAGATTTTGAGCAGTACAAATAATATTTACGTATGCAGAAAAGAATAATTCTACGAGCATAAAGAAAAATTAGTTCTATCCTAACTCTACACAAACCATGAGTATTCGATTAGGAGCACTGCATGAGTTTCGAACTACTCAATCCTGAAATACTAAGCCAGTACCACTATTTTAAAGTTTACACAAAAACAATAAATTGAACTCGGGTTGTGTGCGTGGGTAAGAGCGCACTCGTGTGGGTGAATCAGTGTGTGCAACCAAAAAGCAAGAAATAAGTAAATAAGAAACTGGAATGCAACAGAAAGTGCGGTGTAGTGACCACATGCATACTCCCCCCCCAGACTTAAAGTTGACAACGAGTAAAAATAAGCATTCCAAAGAGGAGAAATAGCTAGGGTAGGAAGTTACCTATGCTCAAAATTGAGCATACCAGTCGGGCAATGAGATGTCCAAGTGCGGCCACGTTGCCGCGCCTCTAATAATCCTGCACCTGCGATTAAAGGATGCATGCCAAACAAAAGCTGGACACATATATATATATATCTGAAGAAATAAACCGAAATCAAAACACAGCATAGGACCAAACAGTCCAACTTGGGTTGTCTCCCGAAAGCCCTTTTGTTTACCGTCCTTAAGGTGGACCAAATACCTGTATTAGCAGTTCAAATAGAGAGTTCTTGGCAGCAGCAAAAGGAAAAAAAATTAAAAATAGAGCAACCAGCATTCAACAAGTAGTAAGAAAGAGGATGGCACAATCAACTATACATAGATTTATGGTAAGTCTCGCCGGTGGGATGCGAGAGAACAGCAGAGTGTCTTTTTGCAGTCGGGGTAGGCATTGTCCTATTACTGCGAGTGCACTCTTTCGCGCGCCGGAAGGCAGCGTAGCGCTCTTCGCGTAAGCGCTTGGCCTCTTTCAGTTTCTCCACCGTGGGAGACTTCCAATGAAGGTAGGCTGTGAGGTTTCCTTGTTTCGTGGTTGGCGGCAGCCTATCCGGCACCGTAACGGCAACCGGATATGCCCAAGTTATAGATCGTTTAACAGAATTATACAAATTATTGTCCAGGGATTTCTCCCGAATAAAACTTAGTTCGTCATGCTCAACATCAGAGTTGGCTGGCAGTAGAAAGGCAGTCGTGGCTTTGGTGCAATTGATCCCTTCATGGACCAGTACTTCCTGCTTCTCATCGACTTCTGGAGAAAGTCCGTTCTTTGGCATCTCCTCCAGATGTGCTTCCAATGCGGGTGGACCTGAATCCAGCTTGACATCTGTGACACTCAGAGAAATGTTATTTGGGATGGAAGAAAAATGTATGGATGTTTTATCGAGGGTGGACTCTTCGTTTGGCCAAGTGACACGGCCTTTGGAAAAGTAGAGGGATGCGCCACTGGCTGTTAGGAATGGGACTCCTAATATAGGAATGGAGTTATTGTCCTGTGGTCCCAAAACCTGAAAGTCAGTGGTGATACTGGTGCCGTTAACCTCGATTTCAACGTCCCGCACACCGCCCTTCGTGTCAACCAGATTGCCATTAGCTAAGATAAGTGATTTCCGATTTTCAATGTCAACTTGTAACTGCATCTTTGCAGCATCTTGCAAAGTGAGTATGTTGCTGGACGCCCCGGAATCGCATAATGATGGAGTGTCGATGTGATTGATTGTACAATTAATGACAAGTTCGTTGCGGTTTCCCGAAGTGTCCTCACCAAGGCGCATTCCTTGTTCATGGGGGTTCTTTTCAGTGTTGCTCGGTAAGGTGCCTTGGGTGCGCTCGGAAACCACTTGAGCCAATTGGCCCAATTGTGCCTCCAGTTTGCGCATCGAGGCGGCTTGATTTGTCATGTTGGTCTGGGAAATCTCAACAAACTTCTCGAACATTTCTTCCAAAGAATTTTTCTTAACGATGGGGGGCCCTTGGGAATAATTCGATTGAGGCGGCCGTGATTGGCTACCGGAAGCATACGCATCATTTTGATGCTGCCCCGGTTGCCATCTTTGGCCAGCTGTGTTAGGATTCCAAGAAAAGTTGGGGTGATTTCTCACCCCCGGGTTGTAAGTATTCCCGTATGGCACTCCCCTGTTTTGATTGGCCACAAAATTAACAGATTCATTCAAAAACAAAGATTCGTCTCGTACCTCAACTCCTGAGCATTCGAAGCTGTGATGATCAGTGCTTCCGCAACCTTGACATGAGATTGCCGTCATTGGGGCGGCAGGAGCAGGCTTGGGGATATCCAAGGCAAACACTCCACTGGTGCTTCGTGGAATGTTTCTTCCAGCGGTCCAGTACGCACTGTGGGTTGCGGTGTCTTGTAAGACTTTCAGAGCATCATCTGGAGCAAGATTCATGATGGTTCCTCCGGAGGCAGCATCGATCATGGCTCGGTGGTGGGGATCAATAGCAAAGTAGAAACTTTAGACGAGATTCCATGTTTGGAATCCATGATTAGGGCACTTCCTCAGCAGCTCATTAAAACCCTCCCAAACTTCGGCTAAACTTTCTTGATCGGCTTGCCGGAAGTTGGCTATTGCGCGCCTCATGCTCACGATCCGATCCACCGGATGGAACTTAGCTAGAAATTTGGTAGTCAAAGCCTCCCAGGTGGGGGCTGTTCCAGGTGGAAGAGAGTGAAGCCATGTCTTGGATTTGTCCCTTAATGAAAAAGGGAAGAGGCGGAGCTTGACTGTTTCATCTGGGATTCCAGCGTAGCGGAACGTGGCGTAGATCTCGGAGAATTCTGTAAGGTCAAGATGGGCATCTTCAGTAGCCATTCTGGAGAACTGCGCATTGTTCCGAATAATATTCAGAATAGCTTGTTTAATCTCGAACTGAGGATTGGTGATAGCAGGTACGAAACCGGGGTATATACTCCAAACAGTGGGTGTAGTATAATCCCTCATGGTGCGGACCTGGGGAGGATTCTCTTCATTTTCGTCGTCATGAGGTAGCCCTCCAACTTGGTTGCCTGCATCAATATTCAGCTTGTCTCCCATTGGAGCAAAAATGATGGCTGCGGCGCGTCTTCGTGCTAAGAGAGTACGTTCGATCTCTGGGTCGTAGGTGACAAAATCTCTTGTAGCTCGGCCTTGCATTCACTGTGGCAAACACTACACACTAGCAGAAATAGCAGTCAAAACAAAACAATACAAACTCTTATAACAATATTGGACGTCATCCGAAGTCGCTCTACAGTTGCATTCCCCGGCAACGGCGCCAAAAACTTGATGCGTGTAATACGACAAGCGCACCGGTCGCACAAGTAATAAAGTTTTGGGAATAATTCCCCAAGTGTCGGTCTCTTGAGGAATGCAATTAGCGTAGAACGGCAACAATACTGAGAATATCATTATGAGAGTTAAAAATAGAGCAAAAAGGAAATAGCGGACTAGGGAGATTGTGGATGTTTGATCTACTGAACTAGTAAAAACTATGCGGGTCGACAGCACCGCTTCGCAAGGTGAAGTGGGTTTGTCGGCCGCTATGCCGAACTTCAGTTGGGCGAGTGGAAGGGAAGCTAATGGATTGCAACGTTCTTGTGTGGATTGTAATCGGACAAGGCACAGGAATGAAGTGGATGTGGGGTGAGTGAGGCGCATTCACAGACAGAACTCACAAGCATAAGAAGAAACTAACATTCCATTAACTCGAAAGTAAACTTGATGTTCAGGGATGGAAATGTTCATTACACTGCTCAAAACATTCATAACACAGAGGAAGGGGAAGAGGAGCAAACCAAAAGAGAATGAAGATCCACCGCGGGTCGTGGCCGGAGTAGCGAGTTGTCAATCCGCTTCCGGGCTAAGTCCAAGGAGGCTTTCAGTACCAACGATCTGTAACCTCGAAGGCCTTTAAGTCCGTTCTCTATGTTATCTACTTCACTAACTCTGCAGGAAAGCTTGGAGTTGAAGTCACCAATGGCCGAGGGCTTCGCCGGAGTGTTGAAAAGCTTCGGAGTAAGTGGAAATGGCTTCCCGATGAAGGTGGAAGTGATGGAGCAGCTGGAGAGGTGAAAAGGCGATTCCTGCGCACTCTCCGATCGCAGCAAATGACAAGCATTTACCTAAAACGCGGAGCAGGGCCTTTTATACGGAGACAACAGAAGCAGTGCGCACGATTAGTGGGTCGTGCGCACTGTAGGTCGATGATCGTGCGGCTTTTCGAAATAAACCTGCAACCTGGACAAGAAGCATCAGCATATACGCGGACGAGCAGTTGCGCACGACTAGTGGTCGTGCGCACTATGGCCAGTGTTCGTGCGATTACCGAGACAGGGTTATGAAAAAAGGGGGTGTAATGCGCACGAACAGTGGTGCACAACCAGTGGTCGTGCACAGTCAGTCCAGTGGTCGTGCGCTTACCCCAGGCTGATTCTATAGAAAATGTAGAGTAGTGCGCACGATCTGGGGCGCATGACCAGTGGTCGTGCGCATTAGATCCCCTGATCATTTGCAGTATTCCTGTTTCACAACCATCCCGGAACACACACACGACCCCTGTACCAGCAGAAGGGGCAGAAAGGCCACCAGAACGTGCACACCACATTCCTGAGATAGGGCTAAAGAATAACAACAAAAATGGAAACATAGAAAGCAAACAGAAGCGGGCCTACATTGCACTTAAGCGTGAAATAGGTACATAAACGCAAATAAGCAATAAAGGCTCTCAAGTGTAGTGCTAAGGCGATAAAACTAGCCCAGATGAGTCCAAAAATCAGTTTAAAATGTGGACTCATCACGATCCCGAATTAGGGCGGAACCTGCGAATTTATAGATAACAGAAATGAACAATACGCACAATCACGGGCGCACGACCAGTGATCGTGCGCACTATGTCCATTGATCGTGCACACTGGCCTGGCAGATTAGGAAGAAGAACTGGGATAACGCGCACGAGCAATGGCGCACGACCAGTGGTCGTGCGTACTAAGTTCAATGGTCGTACGATTACCCCAGAAAGGACTCCAGAAAAGAGGAATCAATGCACACGATGAGTCCGAAAATAGGTATATAAAATGGACTCATCACCTTTCAGGTTTTGTTATGGCGCAGTTAGACCAGATCCAAGGATTCCTTGGTTTCTTGGATTGATCACCATTTGTGGTGGTTTTTGGCATTTATTGCCTTTAGATGTCTGTGTAACACCCCCTATCTGTCGCATAGCATATAGCAGTAGATCGGGCTGGGGCCCGATGCCATATACCACAGACAGACCGGGTGGTTACTCAATGGAAACCATCCAACTAATATCCAACGTCCTACATAGAGTCATTCTAGTGGAAGCAATTTGAAGTAGCAAATTAAAGAAACCAGCCACAAACATGAATGTCCACTACTCAAAACTATAGGAATGAAGTACAAAACACTAGTACGATGGCCTTAGGGACTTACAATTGTTTACTCAATAAAAAGTGTCTTTCATACCACGACATGTAGGCCGGTCACACAAGAATAAACAAGTAAACACTCAAAATAGGCCTTCGAGGGCCGGCTCAGCAACTTCGGCTTTAGCCCACTATTTATCACTTGGTCCTGCGGCACCTGCAAGCAACAATCCATCGCAACGGTGGCAAACAAAGGCAACGGTCAGCTATGCTGACCAAATTATAACGATCCCGCCCCCAAACTCGGTGCGGCGATTCTCCTTCCCTGCACTTTATTAGCATAACCAAGCATTATATAGTAATAACACTACATCACATTCGTAGGCACGCACGACCACACACCCCGTGCAGTCAGGGCACATTATCGGTGAACCCGGTCAAAACCGCGGTCCACCCACCGCCACTCGGACATCACATCTCGTGAGCATTTGAGTCTTTTAGGCAGAAGTCACGTCACTTTAAAACATCGACAGCCTAAGACCCGACCTCTATGCCCACGGTAGGCACCAAACTACATAGAGTAGGAATAGTTTCAGTCAACCCGTTGCTCACTTCGCCATGACACTTAAAGTTATTGGCGCGGGTTAAGCTTCCCCGAAGCCCGCGAATTGAACGCACAATATCACATAACCCAGTTATGTACAAGTTGTCTCCCAGGACACCAAGACGGAAGAATCACGCATCTGCCCAGTTTTTTGTGTGCACCTCGAGGTCAGTCCCTAAGGCTCCCTACTGCAATCTACCGCGTAGAAAACCCGAAAAACAACCAATTACACAGAGACTTATCCGACCATTTATGCAAAGCAACATCACCGATTCAGAACAACTTGTCCCGGTATGCTTCACACATCATGCCTATATCCATTCTCGATTACAGACTCTACATGTATATAACGGGGACTATTCATCTCTACCCGAAGGAACGCCTCAACTCACTACAAACTCACGAGAGTGGGCTTCCTATGCAAAGAAAAAGAGAGCTTCACATGCTCAAGTAGAGAATCATTACCCTAGCACTTTTCCTTGGCGCCATGGAAATCTATGCAGATGAAAAGCACCGCAATATCCTTGCCTCCGTAGATCCAAAGTCGGCTCACGATTTGGAGCTCCGAAGCTCCACCGGTAACCAGATTTAGCCTCCTTTCTCCTTCCTTGCTCTCCCCTCTCTCTAGACTTTAGAAAGAGACTAAGTGAAAGAACTGAGGGATTTGAAACCCTATTCCCGGGTATATCCCAGTAGGAACAACCCCCACCCATCAGATCCCAAAGTAAGGAAACAAACGGCCACGATCTGGAGCTGAAAGGCAAGATATGGACTGAACACGGCCTGTGACATGCCCGTGTCAAGGGCCGTGTTCCCCATTCACCATTAAAATCGATGCGTCTCGAAAAACACACGGGCACCAGACACGCCCATGTTCGACCTGACATGCCTGTGTCATCCAGTACACGACCGTGTTCCCGGATGTGTTCCTCCATCAACACAGGACCAACAATAACTCGAGACTCACACGTGTCTTGGACACGCCCGTGTCCTATTTGACACACTCGTGTCAAACTCGAACACGCTTGGGCTCCAGGCCGTGTTCACTGTCTCGACACTTCGTCGAGCACTGTTTGTCGACCACCCGACATGGCCTTAGACACGCCCATGTCCTAGGCCGTGTTCCCTGTCTCGACACATCGTCGAGTGAAAATGTCGACTTCCCTGGCAGATCGTCGACACGATCTAGACACGCCCAAGGACACGCACGTATCTTAGGCCGTGTTCGCTGCTCGACGATCGTCGACTCAAAAATTCTTCGACCTCTCGGCCAAATCGTAAAACCAAACACGACACGCCCTGGGACACGCCCGTTTCCCAGGCCGTGTGCCCCCTGCCAAATTCCAAACTTGGCTCAAAACGTCTCCCGTCGCTCTTTTGAGTTTCGGGGTGTTACAACTCTCTCCCTCTTAAAAGAATTTCGTCCTCGAAATTACATAAAGGAAAGAAACAAAAAACTTATAAGGTACCTGAGTGAAACAACTACGGGTACTCCTCAAGTATGGTCTGCTCTTGCTCCTAAGAGATCTCTTCACGACCGCAATTGTCCCAACGAACCTTGACCATCCTGATCTTTTTGTTGCGTAGCCTCTTGACTTTCGAGTCCTCAATTCGAATGGGCTTGACCTTCGTAGTCAACCCATTATCCCTCGGCACTTGATACACCGCGATCACATGCGAAGACTCTTGCACCGCCTTCCGAAGCACCGATATATGGAATACATCATGTAGACCACTAAGCTCCACTTATAGCCTCAAACGATAAGCTGCTTCACCAATCCGCTCCAGAACCTCAAACGGTCCAAGGTACCTCGGGCTTAGCTCCATTAAGCGCCGCACCCGCGAGACACCCTCGAACGGCTTGATCTTCAAGTACACCCAGTCACCAATAGCAAACTCCACATTCCTGCGCTTGGCATTATAGTACTTTGCCTGGCGGTCTTGAGCGATTAGCTACCTCTCCTGAATGGTTCGCACCAAAGAAGTAGCATCCTCCACCTCTTGTTGCTTGTACAACTTTGACTCACCTGTTTCCAACCAAGACAACGGCGTGCGACATCTTCTACCATAAAGGGCCTCGAAGGGCGCCATTTGTATGCTTGCCTTGTAGTTATTGTTATACGTGAACTGCACCAAGTATAGGTGATCTTCTCACTGTTTCCCAAATTCTAGGACGCACATGCGAAGCATGTCTTCCATCGTCCAATTGACCCTCTCGGTCTGCCCATCCATTTGCAGATGAAAGGCTGTGCTGAAACTCAACTTCGTTCCCAACATCTGCTGCACCAGCCTCCAATCATTGGACATGAACCGCCCATCACGGTCACTCATGATGTTGCGGGGTACACCATGAAGCCGCACAATATTGTCCACAAACAGCTTTGCCAACTTCTTAACTGGATGATCCTTCCTATGCGGAATGAAGTGTGACACCTTTGTTAGACGATATACGACCACCCAAATGGCGTCGTTCCCCTTTTGCGACCTCGGCATCCCGTGCACAAAGTCCATAGTAATGTCGTCAAACTTCCACTCCAGAATAGGCAAGGATTTCAAGAATCCTCCCGGCTTTTGGCATTCCGCCTTCACCAAGGTGCACGTCTAGTACTTCGCCACGTATAGAGACACGTACTTCTTCAGTCCTAGCCACTAGAATAATCTCTTAACATCTTGGTACATCTTCGTGCTCCCCGGGTGAATCGAGTACTTGGTATGATGTGCCTCGTACAACAATTTCATCCACAAATTGCCCACACTCGGGATGCACAGACGACCGTCTTTCCAAAGAAATCCATCCTCAACAATGAATTGGGAATTTGACCCATCCAGAGCCTCAACCATGATCTGCTTCATGTGGCCATCCACATCCAAAGCCTGCCGAATCCGATCAGCCAGGTCATACTGAACTTCAGTCCAGCTCAATAGCGCTTCTGCACTTGACTGCCTGTCTACGCAAGAGATCTCCAACAACTCCAACTCCCGAACCAACCGCTCGTCATGGACCGACAGTCAATTGGCTTGAGCTGGGTCCCGGCGACTCAACGCGTCCACAACCGCATTGCCTTTCCCAGGCACATAATGGACTTTGGACGTGCAGTCCCCCAGGAACTCCATCCATCTCCTCTGCCACATGTTTAGATCCTTCTGATCCAACAAATATTTCAGGCTTTCGTGGTCGGTATAAATATCGACCTTTACCACATTCAAGTTGTTCCTCCACAGCTTCAAGGCAAAAATTAAGGCCGCTAACTCCAGGCCGTGGACCGGATAATTCCAGTCGTACACTTTCAGCTCTCTCGAGCCATATGTTATAACGCTTCCATGCTGCAATATAACGCAACTCAAACCACTACCTGAAGAATTGCTGTAGATTTCAAAACCTTCGGTCGCACTCGACGATCTAAGAACCGACGTTGTGGTAAACAAACACTTCAACTCCTCAAAAGCTCGCGCGCACTCCAGCGTCCAAAGGAACTTCTGCTCTCTCCTCGTCAAAGTACTGAGGGTAACGCTATCCGAGAGAA
>JBBWWR010000250.1:0-69558 GCA_039583875.1 Platanthera guangdongensis | reverse complement strand
CCACCACTCAAGCCCTAACCCTAAATTTAGGGGTCTAAAGTGTGGGGGATGTTACAAATTCCAATAAACAAAATAAAAATTTCGTCCTCGAAATTCAAGCTCGGGTCTACGGGGTTTCACAAGTGAAGAAAAGAACAACTTGTAGGAGGTTTAGTTTGTACCTGAGGTGAAGAACTCCGGGTTTTCTTCTGCATGAGGTCTAAGGGATCTCAAGTGTGCTCCTCCTTGCCATGATTGGACCACAACACCTTGACTAAAGGGATGCTCTTCTTTCACAAAATGCAGACCGCTGTATCATCAATCCAGATTGCCTCCAAACGAACTGACCGATCAGATGCAATCGGGCCTGAGGTTGAAGTAATATGATGCTCCAACCTAAGTAATGCTTTCCAAAGTGATGAGACATGAAAGACATTGTATAGGTTTACCAACTCCCGCGGTAGCCTCAGCCTGTATGCCAAGGGGCCGATCTGCTCCAAGATTGTATAAGGCCCCATATATCTAGGGTTACGCTTCTTGTGCCTACACACCCGCGAAACACCGTGCATCATACGTATCTTAAAAAACACCTTGTCCCCCATTTGGAACTCTACCTTACAATACAACGCGTAGTAATACTTTGTCTGACGACTCCGTGCCTCTAGCATCCTGTATCTGATCAGCTGAATGTGCGCGTCCGTGTCATCGATGTAATCTGACCCAAGCTCCTTCGGGTCCTCATCTTGAACCCAAGATTGCGGTGTCCGATACTTCCTCTCATATAGAGCCTCATAGGGATCCATGACAATGTTGTCTAGATGGCTATGGTTGTAAGAGAATTCAATCAATGACAACAACCTCTCCCAGGGCTTCCCCGTATAAAGTATACACAACCAGAACAGATCCTCCATGGTCCTGTTGGTCCGCCCCATCTATCCATCAATCTGTGGATGATAGGTAGCGTTAAATGTGAGTTGGGAACCTAAGTACTCCTACACCGCACTCCATTCCCTAGAAGTTAATCGACCGTCTCGATCCGATATAATCGTCTTGGGTATGCCATGGTACCTCACAAACTTCTCCACGAACAGCCTCACCAATACACCAACTAGAGCATCCTTCTAGACCTGGATGAACCTGGCTACTTTGGTCAATCGATCCACGATGACCCATATAGAATTATGCCTGGAGTGAGAGCAAGACAACTCGTGTACAAAATCCATCGAAATATCCTCGAACTTCCACTCCGGCACCAGCAATGGCTGCAGTAATCCTGCAGTGATCTTGCACTCATCCTTCACACGTTGGCATGCCTCGTAGTGTGTTACAAAATCAATGAAATCACTCTGCATCCCAGGCATATACACGCTCTTCCACAGATCTGTCGTCATCTTGCTGATCCCGAGGTGCAATGAATATGATGTGCAGTGTGCCTCCCTGAGTATGTCTCCCAAGATCCCATCTCCTGCGGGTATATAAACACAGCCCTAGAAATGAACGAGGTCGCCACGTAGTGAATACTCTACTGACTTGCCCTCTTCTTGCTAGAGCTAGAGAACCTGCTAGCTTCATAGGAGAGACTAGCAAGGCAGATGGTTGGAGTCACTATCTCAGAAGGAGGTAGTGAGGCGCTCTTCTCAGGGAAAAAGAAGTGATGAGACAAGAAGAAGAAGCCGTCTGCTGGGGATGACCCTTCAACTTCTTATCAGCAAGAGAGGAGTGATGCTCATAAGCGGGATTGGAAGAAGAAGGAAGGGATAAGATGATATAGATGCAACAAGTTGGGTCACTTCAAGAAGGACTGCAAAGTCAAGCTGTAGCCGGGGCACACTGCAGATAAAGAGGGTGCTAGTTCTAGTGCTGAGGAAGCAGGATGGGGGATTGTATTCATGACAGGAATGTGTGTCCATGCTCTATCCACCATCAACTATCAAGATGACTGGATAGTAGACTTGGGGTGTGGTCACCACCTCATCAGACATGAGTCAAAGTTCTCCTCTCTACAAGGGTACTCAGGTAACAAAACTATTATTACTAATGATGATACAGTACATGCAGTCAAGAAGGAGGGTGTCATTTCTTTAAGTAGTGATAAGGGTCCACTCACCTTGAGGAGTGTTTATCACGTGACAGGCATGAAGAAGAACCTCTTCTCAGTGACCAAAGCAGTGGACGCGGGCTATCACGTTCTATTCGACTCGACAGAAGTGACGTTTCTCCACAATGTGTTAGCAGTTAAGGCTGATGTTGCTCATGTAGGTAGAATGGTAAAGGACTTATTTGTGTTATCAACAGGCTCCTATGTTAATCAGATTAGAGCCAACAATAGTGTTGCTATATCGCACGGGAGGCTGGTACATGTTAGGATGGACAAGTTGAAAGCTATGGCGGTGAAGAGCCTTGTGAAAGTCCTGCCTAAATTGTCATCCTTCGGCGATGGTCATGTATGTGCAGGATGTCAATATGGTAAGGCTCATCTCCTTCCATTTGATAAGTCACAGACCAGGAGTAAAGCATCATTGGAGTGTATCCATGGTGATCTGATGGATCAGACCATCACCGCAAGTCTTGGAGGCAGCAGATATATACTTGTGTTGATTGATGACTACATGAGGTTCATATATGGGTACTTTATGAAAGAGAAGTGGCACACATTCCAGTTGTTTGTGGAGTTCAATGAGTTGGTAGAGGGCCGGCTTGGCCTGCGGATTAAAAAGTTAAGAACGGACAATGGAGTTGAGTCCATTTCAAATGAGTTCTTTAACTTTTGCAGGAAGCACAAAATCCAGAGAGATCTCACTTGCGTGCATACTCGACAACAAAATGGAGTAGAAAAGCAGAAGATCCATCATCTGATGGAGACCTGCAAGTATTGGCATCATGCCAAAGACATTCCTAGTGCCTTCTAGGCAGAAGGG
This sequence comes from Platanthera guangdongensis, assembly GCA_039583875.1. Lineage (NCBI taxonomy): Eukaryota > Viridiplantae > Streptophyta > Magnoliopsida > Asparagales > Orchidaceae > Platanthera > Platanthera guangdongensis. The sequence goes on along the minus strand of JBBWWR010000250.1, from coordinate 66,661 downwards.
ATAGCTTGCGCAACTTATTTCTTCAATCGAATGCCTCTATGTCCAATCAACATGAAGTCTACTCATGAGATGATGTTTAAGGAGAAGCCCAACATTGGACACCTTTGGGTGTTTGGGTCAATTTGCTATGTTCACATTCCCGACGCTCTTAGGACTAAGCTGGATGCGAAGGCGAGGAAGCTTATCTTCGTATGCTATGATGAGAGGAAGAAGGGAAGGAAGTGTATGGACCCTGTGACAAAGAAGTTCATCGTCTCTATAGATGTGGAATTCGACAAATTGACATCATATGGAGGTGGCTAATCTATGGAGTGACAGGAAAGCAGGTCTGACAACGAGCAGGAGGAAGCTGCTAAAGATCTTCTAGTGTTGCTGCCCGTATCACCAGTAGCTCCAGGTGTTTCTAGCTTCGGGGTAGAGGCTTCTGGTTCATGAATCAGGGGAGTGATACTCCTAGTATGCCCGGGAACAGAGTTGATTTAGAGGAATCAGTGGAGGTGGTGAGCCGTGGTCAGGTTCTTCGGAGGTAGAAGAGGACCATCAAACCACCGGCTTAGTATAGCGAAGGGAACATGGTGAACTTTGTCTCGTGTTTCTTCGCAGGTCCTCTGGATGAGAAGATTCTTCTAGTTTTGAAGACGCCACTGGAGTCAAGGAGTGAGATGATGCTATGGATGAGGAGATGGATGCCCTCAGAAATAATGAGACTTGGGATCTTGTGCACAAGGTCAATGATATTAATCATGTGATATGCAAGTGGGTATACAAGATGAAGAAGAAGGCAGATGGAAGCATCAAGCGATACAAAGATCGGCTTGTAGCTTGTCGGTTCTCCCAGTAGTACGGGGAAGACTATGAGTAGATGTTTAGTACCGTTGCAAAAAAGACTTTAGTATGGATGGTGATTGCCTTAATGACTTGCCAAGGATAGAGGATGTGGAAGCTTGACGTAAAGAATGCTTTTCTTTATGGAGAAATTGATAAGGACATCTTCATGGTTCAGCAACCGAGGTACGTATCTGAAGATCATCTAGGACACATCTGCAAGCCCTGAAAGGCCCTTTACGGTTTGATGCAGGTGCCTCATGCGTGGTATGGGAAGATCACATAATACCTCCAGTTCTGCGGGTATTTTGTTCGGATTCTGACTCGAGCTTGTTCATAAAGAAGAAGGGGGAGCTTCATGTCTTGGTGCTATTGTACGTTGATGACATGTGTTGGGGTTACCATTGTGATTTGGAAGTGATCAATCATGTGGCCTCACTGCCAACTCAGTATGAGCCTATCAGGGTTGCACATAAGATTGTGGTGAAATTGGGAGATTGGATTTGGATAATATAGCTCATATGATGAGTTGAAATGACTAAGCTCAGTCAGCTTGAATAGCGTCGAGTATATTGAGACCAGTCAACTCTTTCATCGAGTTAAGCATTAACTCGTCGAATGACGGCGTTGAGTGTGTTGAGTATATTCAACTATTCGTCGAGTCAAACTGTTGATTCGACAAGTATGACACTTAAGCGTTGAGTGTATTGACTCTACTCAGTAATTCGTTGAGTCAAGGTGTTGATTCCATGAGTCTGGGACTCAGACGTTGAGTGTGTTGAGACCACTCAACGCCTTTATTGTGTAAAGGGTTACTTGAAGAATCTGGAACTTAGGCGTTGAGTGCACTCAACCCCATTCGGCGATTCATCGAGTTTGGCGGTGAAAGCGTTGAGATCATTGAGTCCACTCAACACCTTTATAGAGTCAAGTGTTGAGTTTGCTGGGGATGAAGTTGAGTTCATCGTGTATCTTATGGATACTCGACGATTCGTCAAGTATAAGATGATACTCGACGATTCGTCGTATACGCCATGGATACTTGACGATTCGTCGAGACATGGGTTGTCTGGCCGAAATTCTGGATTCTAAGTCCTGGGTCTACGGATAGCGCCCAAAACTGACTTATTAATTGCAAGGTGTATAAATAGGAAGTTTTTAGGGTTTCTACGGTATGCGATCATTATTTCTAAGCACATGAGCCGCACCGTGCGAAAATAGGAGAAACCTAAAAGACTGACAGAAGCGTTCTGCCAATCCTGTTGCCGTCGCAGATCCTGATCCCAGCGAGTGTCACCTCCACCTCTCCTTCAACAGATCTAGCAGTCTTTGGAGACGATGAGTGTCCTCTCCCGTCCTAGTGCTTGTTCGACAAGTGGATGCGGGTTCTCCCGATCATGTGGATTTCCCGTAGAGGCGCAGATATACTTTATGCGCTCAAGACTCGAGCCGCTAAGTGGCCTGTTGATTTTTTGGAGCATCTAGGTTGAGTATTGACTCAATCCCACAAAGGTAATTTTATTTACAGCAAGGTTTACTTCTTGATTCATGAATATTGCCAGATACGAACACTTTGTGTTTTCTTGTTCTCTATTTTCCGCTGCGCACAAAAATATTGCGCCGTCTTGTAAAACCCAATAGTGGTATCAGAGGGATGTTCGGGCAATATTCATAATTTCAGAAGCTGCTAAATGCATGGCGTGTAGATTTAGAGATTTTAAAAGTGTTCTAAAATGCCAAAATTTATTCTTGGAATCCAACCAAGAATGCATGTGATTTCTTTATTTCTACTCCTTAAAAGTAACTGTCACTCTTGTTGGTTTGTGAAACCAAATATGTGGTAGATTTTGAATCTCACACATAAAGTGACAAGCTTGTCTACTGTGAAAGTGGAGTTTGTGTTTGTCATGTCCAGTGCATGTAAATCCCAAGATTTAGAAGTGTTCTAGATATTCAGATTTAGCCCAGCTCATCAAGTGTTGATGATGATTTTATTGTGCACATCTGGGGTGTTGTTGGATTATGATTGATGTTGTTTCATTCTGTGGATGTGCACATTGGTTAATTGTTAACCTTGATTAAATGTTAATTAATAATATTAAAAATCCTTTAAGCAATATTAAGTATTCAGATGTCTTCCGATGGATTAAACTCATCCTGCCTCGATCGATAAAGTGTAGGCTTGCAAAAGCAAGTGCATTAATCAATCTTGGTAAGCGCGTGAGCAGATAACTGTGATATCCCACTGTCGACAATGGGTCAGACTTAACCGGGTGACCTCAAAGGTTGAGTGCCCAAAGGTATAGGGTTGGCACACATCATATGATGGATACGAATAAAGAGTTATTCACCAGCCATACAAGAGTTGTATTGTGATGCAATTGACAAGCGTTGTATACCAAAATAGCTACATTGCGAGAGAAAAGCCAAAATTCACTACTAATTTGCTTTGCTTGATCCTTGAAGAGTTTCCAGCCTATAAATCCTGCACTGTGTCGAGCCACGCTTCGGTGCAAATAGCCGACTCAATCCCAATGTAGGCCGATGGGGTGAGAGCTCGAAAGGTGCTCAACCAGTTAGATACCGTGGCTTGTTGTTGCACCGGAGCCTATTGGGACATAGACGAATCCAAGATAGCCGTAAGCGTCTGCCCTAACTATGACTGTTAAAAATATGTGGGTACGGTAGGGTGGGGGGGAGTGCCCCCTACTGGTTCTACATGCACTGGAATCTACACGTAAGGTATAAGCCTAAGGTCAGGTTGGCTAATTTTAAGGTCAAAATTGGACATGCTTAGTGTGAATTACATATGGGCACACCACTGCTTCCGCTTTGTCAGTTTGTCCCTAAACTGACTAATCAAATGGGGGTGGGACCATTGTTCAATGACTTCCTTAGTTCAGGTCAGAGGATCAAAAGCTCCCTCTGATACCATTTGTAAGACCCCCCCTCCCGGAACGCAAAACATGGCCGAGGGAAGTCTTATGCCCAGAATAGATGCCTTGAGGTAGCGTTAGCGCACGGGCTAACCCGAACTACAAGATGTCTATCATGTCGGCTAATCATATCATCCCTGCCAACCCATCATAAGATTATAAATAGAAGTCAAAATTGCACACTAGTATAATAGTCCAGAAACAAGTGCATCAAATAAAAGAAGAAACCATAGATTCCATAATATCAGAGTACACAATGCCAAATGGCTACAAAATGAGCCTCTCAACAAGTCACATCAGTCACTGACTGCAGCGATAGAACTGTCACTTCATGCCCTATCTTCCTGGCATGGTTGCCCTCCTACAAAATCTGCTATTACTCTGTCTGCAGGGTTTCCTCATAAAAGGTAGACGTAGGAACCATTAGTCATAATGACTAAGTGGCTATCACATCCGATCCCCCGTCGACTCCTCGGCACTGGGTGGAGAAAGGAACAAGGATACAAAATAAGTATGTAAATAGTAGTACAAGCAGGTGAAGAGTACATATATATATATATATATAAATATAAAGTGAGTAGAACAACAGTATAGTATAACAAGTTCATCAACATTATAGACTAGCAGTTATATCCATTAATAACAATTCAATAAGCAGGTAAAGACAACATAAAAGTAACTCAACTTATCTGAACTCCTATACAGACATATAAGAATCCTGTGTATGTAATGTAATGTGATGATATGAATGCAACGCAATGACTCACCCATGCTCACACACATGCAATGGTTATGTCAACACAGACTTGTAGTTCCCACTTTTTGAGCATGTAGCTAACCTCTCACGTGTCAGCCGTCTTGGCCATACAGTGACAGTAGAGCGGGCATCTCCACTACTTGGCTTGCATCCACACTACCTTGCCTAGGCCTCCGTATGCCTCCACACTAAGAACATAACAGCGGAGCTCACATGCGTACTATGGCTCAGAGGGGTCTTGGTTAGATTTGCACCAAGAACATAACCCAAACTAGCCTACAAGTGCGGCACGAAAAGGGCCTTGGGAATGCACACAAAGGACACAACTAATCTGTCCACATGGTACAGAGAGGGCCTCGGGAATGAGCACCGAAGACATAGCCAAACCGCCCGAAGTCTATCAGTCAGCTGCTGTCAGTGTGACGACCGGCTAGAATGTAGACCTGCCACACTATCCTTAACCCAGGATTATGATACCGCATGTCAACTCACACCGCATTCATTTCACACATAAGGGTTCTACCCAGAGTCCCTATTTATTATTCATATTCCGTGCTCAGCAGCACCAAGGGCTCCACCCAAGTCCCTTGTCAACACATCAATTCAGCGCGGCAAACACACATGCACTTACAACCCATACACATTTCATACAACACAAGGGTTTATCTTTTACGCATGTAGCAAGTCAACTTATACTATGTACCTCTCCCATACTGCTACTCGTAGGTAGACTCATCTCTAAGCAACGGTCCACTAATTACATTCCTTAACCAATATCCCACATAATCATGCAATAGCTTTATCCAATACTCTCTTAAACTAAGCATTCACAAATAATCATGCTTCCACAAGAAGTTCACAAACTATCATGATGTAACACCTCCCCTATAACCACTGTATAATATGGGTCCGGCTGGGGCCCCACAATATACAAACGCCATAGGTTAAGAATTATACGATGATATAAACTACTTAACTCAAAACGCAGACCAAACATAGCAGAAACAAAAGAACAAGACTAGAAGTTATCTACTAATATATTAGTATCAACACGTCCTTAAGGCCTTATACGGATGAAAGCGAGCACCTCCAAGTCCTCTCCATGGATCTGACTGGGAATGATGATCGGAGCTTCGAAGCTTCGTCAATAGCGGGGAAAGAGCTTCTTCTTCCTCCTCCAACTCAAACCTCAAACCCTAAATTTCACTCCAAAAAGGGAAGAAAATGAGGGAGAAAATCATTCAGCCCTATATAAGCTCTCTGGAGTGAGAGTCTTGGGCCTTAGGATTAAATCCTAAATGAAATCAGACGGCTAGAAATCCAAACGACAGAATTGCTTCCGTCCGCTACTGCTGGGCGCTAATGCTAACGCCGAGCGATAGCTTCCCGTGCCGCAAGACAGAAAAATAATGTTGTGCTAACGCTGGCAGTATGGCTAACGCGATGCTGTAACGTCTTTCTCGAGAACTCGATGTTTTCTTGAGAACTCAACTCTTTCTCGAGAACTCAATGCTCTCGACACAAACCCTACATTTAACGTCGGCGGTAAGGCCAACGCTGTGTGGTAACTTATTTCTCGAGAACTCAACATTTTCTTGAGAACTCAACTCTTTCTCGAGAACTTAATGCTCTTGACGCAAACCCTAGAGCTAACTCTGTGTGGTAACTAACTACCATCGAGCGATAATCCTCCCAACACTAGAAGAATGGGGCTTTCGTCTCGACCTCTATACCCGACAAAACAAGGCTATCATCGAGCGATAGCTACCAGAGATTCAAGTTCTGGAAAAACTGGGGTGTTACAACTCCATTCCCCTTTGAAGAATTTCGTCCTCGAAATTTAGTATGCACACAAACAAAAAGCATACCTGAAGTAAAGAGTTCTGGGAAGTCCTCCCGCATTGCTTGCTTACCCTCCCAAGAGAACTTGTCTCGCCCGCAGTTGTCCCAACACACCTTAATGAGCTTAACTTCTTTATTCTGCAACTGCCAAACTTCTGAATCCTTTATGCTAACTGGGCATACTTTTGTCCCCAAGTCCTCTTTTAACGGCACTGCCGCCGAATCGATCACAACGCTTTCCTCCATCAAGGCTTTCCTTAAGACAGAGACAATGAAGCCATCATGTATTCCACTCAGCTTTGCAGTCAATGCTAACTGGTAAGCGGCTTCTCCAATGCGTTCCGTAATTTCGAACGGCCCCAAAAACCTTGGACTCAATTCTTGAGCCGGCGATTCCGCGAAACGCCTTTGAACGGCTTAATATTTAGGTACACCAGTCGCCTACCGCGAACTCCACGTTCCTGTGGCAAGCGTTGAAATACTTCACTTGCCAATCCTGAGCAACTTCATGCGCTCCTAAATGGTCCGCACCAACTCACAAGCATCATCTACCACCTCTTTTCCCAAAAGTTTGGTGTCTCCCGCCTCTATCCAAGACATCGATGTTCGACAGCTCCGTCCATACAAAGCTTCGTATGGCGCCATCTTTATACTTTCCTGGTAACTGATGTTATAGGCAAACTCCACCATGAAGAGTTGATCTTCTCACTTCTTTCCAAAATCGAGGGCATACATCCTCAGCATATCCTCCATCGTACGATTCATTCTTTCTGTTTGTGCATCGGTTTGAGGATAGAATGTCGTACTGAACTTAAACTTCATGTCCAGACTCTTTTGTACCAACCTCCAGTCTTTGGACATGAATCGTCCATCGCGATCACTAACGATACTCTTAGGAATCCCATGCAGTCATACAATGTTGCGAACATACAACTCTACCAGCTTCTTCATGCCGTCGTCTTTCCAATTTGGGATGAAATGGGCCACTTTTGTCAAGCGATCCATGATCACCCAAATCATGTCATTACCATACTACGATCGAGGTAAACCATGAACAATGTCCATGGAGATGTCATCAAATTTCCACTCGAGGATAGGAAAAGGCTTCAGCAACCCGCTCGGCTTCTGACACTCGGCCTTCACTAAGGCACAAGTTTGGCACTGACTCATGTACAAAGCCACATCCCGCTTCAAACTAGGCCACCAAAAGGATTTCTTCATATCCAAGTACATCTTTGTACTACTCGGTTGAATGGAGTACTTCGTAAAATGAGCCTCAAACATCAATTCGTCATGGAGCTTGCCGAACTGCGATATAAATATTCTTCCATCCTTCCTCAGGATCCCATCAATCATCTCCCAGGCGCTAACTTCGCCCTTTTGAGCTTCCACCACAAATGGTTGGAACTGTACATCCAAACTAGTGGCTTCCCAAACATGATCGGAAAAGTCATTTTACATCTCAATCCAGTTCAGCCGAGCCATGCTAGACTCTCCTCTTGCTATGCATTCAATGTCAAGGGACTCAAAGTCTCGCACCAACTGCTCATCATGAGCTTCAATCCAATTCCCTTGTCCAAAAATTTTTCAACTCAAGACATCCGCCACCACGTTGCATCTGCCTAGCGTATACTAAATTGCCACATCGTACTCCCCAAGCAATTCGACCCATCTGCGTTGCCGCATGTTCAAATCATTTTGATCTGTAAGATACTTCAGGATTTTATGATCTATGAAAATCTCCACCTTCTCGCCATACACATAGTACCTCCACAACTTTAACACAAAAATTACCGCCGCCAATTCCAAGTCATGGACGAGGTAATTACTCTTATGAGGTTTCAACTTCTAGACCCAAAGGCTATCACCTTGCCATGTTGCACTAACACGTAACCCAAACCGCAACCTGATGCGTCACTAAAAATCCGAAATCCTTCAGTCCCTTTTGGGAGACATAGGAGTGGAGTTGTCATCAGTATCTCCTTCAGGTTGTCAAAAGCTTGTTTGCACTTCTGAGTCCACATGAACTTTTGGTCCTTGCGAGTCAACGAAGTGAGGGCAGAGCTATCCGCGAAAAGTTTTCCACAAATCTTCTATAATACCCTGCTAGTCCAAGAAAACTCATGACATCCGCCATGGTGCTCAAAACTGGCTAGTCTCTGATGGCCTCAACTTTTGTCAGATCCACCGCCACCCAATCACCACTAATTACATGGCCCAAAAATTCGACCTTCTCTAACCAGAACTCGCATTTCAAGAACTTTGCATAAAGCTAGTTCTTTCTCAACACCTGCAAGACTACCCTCAAGTGAGTCTCATGATCCGCCTCCGATTTGGAGAAGACCAAAATATCATCAATGAATACCACCACAAATGAGTCTAAGTACTCCTGAAATACTCGGTTCATCAAATCCATGAATACAGATAGCAGATTCGTCAGCCTGAACGACATCACCGAGAACTCAAAATGACCATACCTCGTACCAAACACTGTCTTGGGTATGTCCTCATCTTGAATCTGAAACTGGTAGTATCCGGACTTCAAGTCCAACTTAGAGTACACCACTGACCCTACTAACTGGTCGAATAGGTAATCTATCAGTGGAATCAGATACTTATTCTTGACGGTCAGTTTATTCAATTCCCGGTAGTCTATGTACAACCACATACTTCCATCTTTCTTCATTACGAACAACACCGGCGCTCTCCATGGCGAAGAGCTGGGTCTTATGTACCCCTACTCCAACAGTTCTTGCAACTGTACCTTGAGCTTAGCCAATTCCTTCGGTGCCATCCTAAAAGGAGGACGTGACACTGGGCTTGCTTCTGGCACTAACTCGATCGAGAAATCGATCTCTCGTCGAGGAGGTGATCCAGGTAACTTCTCAGGAAACACATCCTAAAATTCTGCCACTACCGACACTTCTAAAATTGATAATTTAGGAAGTTGAACTCCTAGCAATGCTACGAAAGCTACTCCTACCTAGTTAACTGCCCGCACCAACCGCATGGATGAAATCAAGGAACAGGACCCTCCATTAAGGCCCTCGAATATAACTTTTGGCTTTACCTCGCTTCTTAGGGTCACTACCTTTGACAAACATTCAATACTGGCATGCTAATCTGCAAGACAGTCCATCCCCAAGATCACATCAAATTCGGCCAACAGTAGAACCGCTGCAACCAATCAAAAATCAACACTGCCCAGACTCTAACCAATGCTCCCTCTCATCCAGGTGGTCATGAAGGACCCATTGAGCATGCACACCCTAAGACCTGCATTCATCGAAAAGGGTTCGAATCCAATTCTACGGATAAAGCTTTCCGCAAGAAAAGAGTGTGATGCACCCGTATTGAACAATACCTTAGCGTGGTAACCAGAAACTAACACAAAGCATACAACACCGACAACATACATAAAAGGTCTCTAAAGTCTAAAGTAAATAAATAAACTTAAACTTTCTCATACCTGTCACCACATCAGGTTGGCGGATCGCTTCCTGCTATCCAAGGTTATATGCCCTTGGTTGCACGGGTTGGAAACGAGAAGCACTCGACTCCGCCATTTTTCCTTTCTCCGCCGCGCTGGGCCCGAAGTGCACCGACTACTCTTGCCTTGGCTCCTACTCAGTGCCACCTTCAGTTCAAAAATGAGCTATGTGGCCCGGCTTGCCACCTTATAGCACGATAGTGGTCCCTTGAATCGTGACCCCCCCCCCCCCCCGACGTTGTACTACTCTTCTCCAAGTCTTTTTGGGAATGGGGCTTCTTTTTACACTTACTTCCTTCAGATTTTCCATGCGATTGAGAAGGCTTTCCTTCTCCCTACTTGGTTGCAAAACCCTTACGATGTTGGTTTCACTCCATATTGATCTCCAACGTCCTAGTGGCCTCGATCAACTCATTGAAGCCGACATTCTTCATAGCTATGAGGGGTTGTCTCAGATTCTCCTGCAATCCATGATAAAAGAGGTTATCCCTCTCCTTATTGTCTTCCATTGTCGTTCCAACATATCGACACAAACGAGTTAACTCCTGGACGTACTCATCCACTGTTTTGTCACGCTGTACCAAGTGTAGAAATTATCTCTAAAGGGCTACCCTCGTCGACGAAGGGATATACTTCTTCAAGAAAGCATTCATGAACTCTTCTGTGGATGGGGTGCGTCCACGGAACTGGCGAATACTATGGCTCACCCACGACAGCTTAGCGTCACCTTCCAGCACGAAGGTCACAAACTCGGATTGCTTCTCCACTGGCATTTCTGTTGCCCTTAGAAGTTCTTGAATTCTCTCCCACCAGTCCTCTGCATCGATCAATGTGCCGACTCCATTAAATGTTGGAGGATGAAAGATTAAGAAATACCTCATCTGTCAGTCTCCGTGCCCGACAACCACTCTTTCCACCAAAGGATCTTCCTGCCTGGCTCCTCCGCCCTGTTTGTCCGGTGAAACATCCAAGGTAACAAGAGTCGTTTCCTGGTCGAAAGGGGTCATAACTTGTGTCGCCATGGCAGCTTTGGCCGCTACCACTACTTCTACAAGCATGCGAAAGAAATCTTCCGGAGTTATCCCCATGCCAATTGGACCTGGAGCAGTAGAACTGCTCGCTGAAGGCTCCTCTCATGGCCTCAATGTTCCTGCCTCATCGCTTGCACCCTTAGCAAAAATAGGTTAGAATAAGAATCATCTTCTCTTGTGAAACTAGACTCAAGGACACTCACGGTCCCGCGATACTCCTATGTGGATAACTTCTTAATGTGATCCGATTTTGACATTCGACCATGAAACCTTACCTTGGACTTCAACCTCCCTCTGATACCAAAATGTAACACCTCCCCTATAATGACCATATAATATGGGTCCGGCCGGGACCCCACAATATACAGATGCCACAACTTAAGCATTAAAAGATGATATAAACTACCAAACTCAAAACTCAGGCCAAACATAGTGGGAACAAAATAACAAGACTAGAAGTTATCCACTAATATTTGAGTATCAACACGACCTTAAGGCCATAAAACAATTAAGAGTCCATGATTCAAACAATAACACCAGCCGTGAACGTGCATATGCACTCCTAGGATACCTCGACATGTAAGCCAGATACATAGTGCATCAAGCATAAAATTCCACAAAACAGAGGTATTACACAACATGGAACACTTCATGAGGATTAGGCCTTTTTGGCCGGCGAGCTAGCTCCTACTTGTGTTCCTTGCCCTGCATTGATGAAAACGAGCGCCTCCAAGTTCTCTCCACGGATTTGGCCTCAGAATGACGATCTGAGCTCTGAAGCTCCGTCAATAGCGGGGAAAGAGCCTCTTCTTCCTCCTCCAACTCTAACCTCAAACCCTAACATTCACTCCAAAAAGGGAAGAAAATGAGGGAGAAAACCGTTCAGCCCTATATAAGCCCTCTGGAGGGAGAGTCTTGGGCCATAGGATCAAATCCTAAATGAAATCAGAGGGATAAAAAGTCAAATGACGGAACTGCTTCTGTCCGCTACCGTCGGGCACTAATACTAACTCCGAGCGATAGCTTCCCGAGCCGCAAGACGATTCATCAAGTTTGGCGTAGAAAGCATTGAGTACATTGAGTCCACTCAACGCCTTTGAAGAGTCAAGTGTTGAGTCTGATGGGGATGGCGTTGAGTTCATCATGTATCTTATGGATACTCGAAGATTCGTCGAGTATAAGATGATACTCGACGATTCGTCGTATATGCCATGGATATTTGACGATTCATCGAGACATGGGTTGTCTGGCTGAAATTCTGGATTCTAAGTCCTGGGTGTGCTGATAGCGCGCAAAACTGACGTATTATTTGCAAGGTGTATAAATAGGAAGTTTTTAGGGTTTCTACGGTATGCGATCATTCTTTCTAAGCACATGAGCCACACTGTGCGAAAATAGGAGAAACCTAAAAGACCGACAGAAGCGTTCTGTTGATCCCGTTGCCGTCGCCGATCCTGATCCCAGCGAGTGTCGCCTCCACCTCTCCTTCAATAGATCTAGCAGTCTTTGGAGACGATGAGTGTCCTCTCCCGACCTAGTGCTTGTTCGACAAGTGGATGCGGGTTCTCCCGATCATGTGGATTTCCCGTAGAGGCGCAGATATACTTTATGCGCTCAAGAATCGAGCCGCTAAGTGGCCTGTCGATTTTTTTGGAGCATCTAGTTGAGTATCGACTCAATCCCACAAAGGTAATTTTATTTACAACAAGCTTTACTTCTTGATTCATGAATATTTCCAGATACGAACACTTTGGGTTTTCTTGTTCTCTATTTTCCGCTGCGCACACAAATATTGCGCCGTCTAGTAAAACCTAATAGTGGTATCAGAGGGATGTTCAGGCAATATTCATAATTTCAGAAGTTGCTAAATGCATGGCGTGTAGATTTGGAGATTTTAAAAGTGTTCTAAAATGCCTAAATTTATTCTTGGAATCCAACCAAGAATGCATGTGATTTCTTTGTTTCTACTCCTTAAAAGTAACTGTCACGCTTGTTGGTTTGTGAAACCAAATATGTGGTAGATTTTGAATCTCACACATAAAGTGACGAGCTTGTCTACTGTGAAAGTGGAGTTTGTGTTTCTCATGTCCAGTGCATGTAAATCCCAAGATTTAGAAGTGTTCTAGATATTCAGATTTAGCCCAGCTCATCAAGTGTTGATGATGATTTTATTGTGCACATCTGGGGTGTTGTTGGATTATGATTGATGTTGTTTCATTCTGTGGATGTGCACATTGGTTAATTGTTAACCTTGATTAAATGTTAATTAATAATATTAAAAATCCTTTAAGCAATATTAAGTATTCAGATGCCTTCCTAAAGGATTTTATTGTGCACATCTGGGGTGTTGTTGGATTATGATTGATGTTGTTTCATTCTGTGGATGTGCACATTGGTTAATTGTTAACCTTGATTAAATGTTAATTAATAATATTAAAAATCCTTTAAGCAATATTAAGTATTCAGATGCCTTCCTATGGATTAAACTCATCCTGCCTCAATCGATAAAGTGTGGGCTTGCAAAAGCAAGTGCATTAATCAATCTTGGTAAGCGTGTGAGCAGATAACTGTGATATCCCGCTGTTGACAATGAGTCAGACTTAACTGGGTGACCTCAAAGGTTGAGTGCCCAGAGGTATAAGGTTGGCACACATCATATGATGTATACGAATAAAGAGTTATTCACCAGCCATACAAGAGTTGTATTGTGATGCAATTGACAAGCGCTGTCTACCAGAATAGCCACATTGCGAGAGAAAAGCCAAAATTCACTACTAATTTGCTTTGCTTGATCCTTGAAGAGTTTCCAACCTGTAATTCCTGCACTGTGTCGAGCCACTCTTCGGTGCAAATAGCCGACTCAATCCCAATGTAGGCCGATGGGGTGAGTGCTCGAAAGGTGCTCAACCAGTTAGATCCCGGGGCTTGTTATTGCACCGGAGCCTATTGGGACATAGAGGCATCCAAGATAGTCGTAAGCGTCTGCCCTAACTATGACTATTGAAAATGTGTGGGTGCGGTAGGGGGGGGGGGGGAAGTGCCCCCCACTGGTTCTACATGCACTGTAATCTACACGTAAGGTATAAGCCTATGGTCAGGTTGGCTAATCTTAAGGTCCAAATTGGACATACTTAGTGTGAATTACATATGGGCACACCACTGCTTCCGCTTTGTCAGTTTGTCCCTAAACTGACTAATCAAATGGAGGTGGGACCATTGTTCAATGACTTCCTTAGTTCAGGTCGGACGATCAAAAGCTCCCTCTGATACCATTTGTAAGACCCCCCCTCCCGGAACGCAAAACATGGCCGAGGGAAGTCTTATGCCCAGAATAGATGCCTTGAGGTAGCGTTAGCGCACGGGCTAACCTGAACTACAAGACGTCTATCCTGTCGGCTAATCATATTATCCCCTCCAACCCATCACAAGATTATAAATAGAAGTCAAAATTGCGCACTAGTATAATAGTCCAGAAACAAGTGCATCAAATAAAAGAAGAAACCATGGATTCCATAATATCAGAGTACACAATGCCAAATGGCTACAAAATGAGCCTCTCAACAAGTCACATCAGTCACTGACTGCAGCGATAGCATTGTCACTTCATGCCCTATCTTCCTGGCATGGTTGTCCTCCTACAAAACCTGCTATTGCTCTGTCTGCGGGGTTTCCTCATAAAAAGGTAGACATAGGAACCATTAGTCATAATGACTAAGTGGATATCACATCCGATCCCCCATCGACTCCTCGGCACCGGGCGGAGAAAGGAACAAGGATACAAAATAAGTATGTAAATAGTAGTACAAGCAGGTGAAGAGTACAGATATATATATATATATATATATATATATAAAGTGAGTAGAACAACAGTATAGTATAACAAGTTCATCAACATTATAGACTAGCAGTTATATCCATTAATAACAATTCAATAAGCAGGTAAAGACAACATGAAAGTAAGTCAACTTATATGAACGCCTATACAGACATATAAGAATCCTGTGTATGTAATGTAATGTGATGATATGAATGCAACGCAATGACTCACCCATGCTCACACACATGCAATGGCTATGTCAACACAGACTTGTAGTTCCCTCTTTTCGAGCATGTAGCTAACCTCTCAGGTGTCAGCCGTCTTGGCCATACGGTGATAGTAGAGCGGGCATCTCCACTACTTGGCTTGTATCCACACTACCTTGCCTAGGCCTCTATATGCCTCCACACTAAGAACATAACATCGGAGCTCACATGCATACTATGGCTCAGAGGGGTCTTGGTTAGATTTGCACCAAGAACATAACCCAAACTAGCCTACAAGTGTGGCACGAAAAGGGCCTTGGGAATGCACACAAAGGACACAACTAATCTGTCCACATGGCACGGAGAGGGCCTCGGGAATGAGCACCGACGACATAGCCAAACCGCCCAAAGTCTATCAGTCAGCTGCTGTCAGTGTGACGACCGGCTAGACTGTAGACCTGCCACACTATCCTTAACACAGGATTATGATACCGCATGTCAACTCACACCACACTCATTTCACACATAAGGGTTCTACCCAGAGTCCCTATTTATTATTCATATCCCGTGCGAACATTCTTTCCAAGCACATGAGATGCACTGGGCGAAAATATGAGAAACCTAAAAGACTAACAGAAGCATTCTGTCGATCCCGATGTTGTTGCCGATCCTGATCCCGGTGAGTGTCGCCGCCACATCTCCTTCAACGGATCTAGCAGTCTATGGAGACGCCGAGTGTCCTCTCCCGACCTAGTGCTTGTTCGACAAGTGGCTGCGGGTTCTCCCGATCATGTCGATTTCCTGTAGAGGCGCAGATATACTTTTTGCGCTTAAGACTCGAGCCGCTAAGTGTCCTGCTAATTTTTTTGGAGCATCTAGGTTGAGTATCGACTCAATCACACAAAGATAATTTTATTTACAACAGGCTTTACTTCTTGATTCATGAATATTGCCTGATCCAAACACTTTGGGTTTTCTTCTTCTCTATTTTGCACTGCGCGCACAAATGTTGCGCCGTCTAGTAAAACCCAATACTGGTATCAGAGGGAGGTTCAGAAAATATTCATCATTTCAGATGTTGCTAAATGCATGGCGTGTAGATTTGAAGATTTTAGAAGTGTTCTAAAATGCCTAAATTTATTCTTGGAATCCAATCAAGAATGCATGCGATTTCTTTGTTTCTACTCCTTAAAAGTAACTCTCACTCTTGTTGGTTTGTGAAACCAAATATGTGGTAGATTTTGAATCTCACACATAAAGTGACGAACTTGTCTAGTGTGAAAGTGGAGTTTGTGCTTTTTCATGTCCAGTGCATGTAAGTCCAAAGATTTAGAAGTGTTCTAGATATTCAGATTTAGCCTAGCTCATCAATATTGATGATGATTTTATTGTGCACATATGGGATGCTGTTGGATTATGATTGATGTTGTTTCATTCTGTGTATGTGCACATTGGTTAATTGTTAACCTTGATTAAATGTTAATTAACAATATTAAAAATCCTTTAAGAAATATTAAGTATTCGGATGTCTTTCGATGGATGACACTCATCCTGCCTCGATCGATAAAGTTTGGGCTTTCCAAAACAAGTGCATTAATCTATCTTGGTAAGGGTGCGAGCGGATAACTATGATATCACACTACCGACATCGGGTCAGACTTAACTGGGTGACCTCAAAGGTTGAGTGTCCAGAGGCATAGGGTTGGCACACAACATTTGATGGATACGAATAAATAGTTATTCCTCAGCCATACAAGAGTTGTATTATGATGCAATTGGTAAGTGTTGTCTACCAAAATAGTTGTATTGCGAGAGAAAAGCCAAAATTCAGTACTAATTTGCTTTGCTTGATCCGTGTAGAGTTTCCAGCCTATAATTCTAGCACTGTGTCGAGCCACTCTTCGGTGTGAATAGACGACTCAATCCCAAGGTAGGCCGGTGGGGAGAGAGCTCGAAAGGTGCTCAACCAGTTAGATCTCGGGGCTTGTTGTTGCACCGGAGCTTGTTGGGACATAAAGGCATCCAAGATAGCCGTAAGCGTCTGCCCTAGCTGTGACTGTTAAAACTATGTGGGTACAGTAGGGGCGGTAGCGCCCCCTACTGGTTCTACATGCACGAGAATCCACACGTAAGGTACAAACCTAAGGTCAGGTTGGCTAAACTTAAGGTCAAAATTGGACATACTTAGTGTGAATTAAATATGGTCACACCACTGCTTCCGCTAAGTCAGTTTGTCCCCAAATTGAATAATCAAACGATGGTGGGACCAATTTTCAATGACTTCGTTAGTTCAGGTCGGAGGATCAAAACCTCCCTCTAATACCATTTGTAAGACCCCCATCCCGAAACACAAAACATGGTCGAGGTAAGTCATATGCACAGAATAGCCTCCTTACGGTAGCATTAGTGCACGGGCTAACCTAAACTACAAGACGCCTATCCTGCCGGCTAATCATATCATCCATGCCAACCCAACATAAGATTATAAACAGAAGTCAAAATTGCACACTAGTATAATAGTCCAGAAACAAGTACATTAAATAAAAGAAGCAACCATGGATTCCATAATATCAGAGTACACAAATGCCAAATGGCTACAAAATGAGTCTCTCAATAACTCACATCAGTCACTGACGACAACGATGGCACCGTCACTTCAGGCCTTATCTCCCTGGCCTGGCTGTCCTCCTGCAAAACCTGTTATTGCTCTGTATGTGGGGTTTCATCATAAAAAGTTAGACATAGCAACTATTAGTCATAATGACTAAGTGGCTATCACATCCGCTCCCCCGGCGACTCCTCGGCACCGGGCGGAGAAAGGAACAAGGATACAATATAAGTATGTAAATAGTAGTACAAGCATGGGAAGAATATATATATATAGTGAGTAGACCAACAATATAGTATAACAAGTTCATCAACATTCTAGACTAACAGTTATATCCATTTATAATAATTCAAAAAGTAGGTAAAGACAACATGAAAGTAACTCAACTTATATGAATGCCCATACAGACATATAAGTTAAGGATCGGATTAACAGTAAAGTAACTCATCATATAAGAATGCCCATACAAAGTTATATCATAAGGATCTTATATATGTAATGTAATATGATGATATGAATGCAACGCAATGATTCACCCATGCTCACACACATCCAATGGCCATGCCAACACAGACTTGTAGTTCTCACTTTTCAAGCAAGTAGCTAACCTCTCAGGGGTCAGCCGTCGTGGCCATATGGTGACAGTAGAGCGGGCATATCCACAACTTGTGTAATACCCCCATCTGTCGCATAACATATGACAGATGGTCCGGCCGGGGCCCGATGCCATATACAACAGACAGGTAAGAATATTACAAGTTGTTTGCTAAACCGAAGTTCAAGTAGAAACACGTCCTACCACAGAGCATTCTAGCGAAAGCATTTTAAGTTAAGAACCCATACACAATAAGGATGTCCACTATACAAAAGGAATGACATAATATATTACATCACATGTTTTGTCAGTAGCCTTATTACAACTGTTTCCTTCTACAACAAGTGGTTTCATATTTCGGCACGCATGTCAGCCACACATGAAAATAGTAAACATTCGCCTTTTGGGGCTTCAAAGGCCAGCCAATTGCAGCACATGGGCTTCAGCCCGCTACTTCCCCCTTGGCTCTCCAGCACCTGCATAAAAGGGCCCACCAAAACGTGGTAAACAAAGCAACGGTCAGCATTTTGTTGACCTGTTTATAACGATCCCACCCCTTACTCGGGGCAACATTTCTCCACCCTTACAGACAAGGCATGGCATATATATATAGTAGCAACAACAAAGTGCATTTAAGCACCATTCACCACAGACGTTGGCCCAACGACCACATGCCCCATACATACAGGGCACATTTTCGATGTACCGGGCTAGCCCGTGTAACACCACCGTTCAGAGGTCCATGACTTAACAGTAACTTTGTCTTTCAGAGGTCCTTAACTTAATGACTATGTCGTTCAGTGGTAATTAATAATGATGTATATAATGCCAGTTTTGCATACATAAACATGTTGTGATGAATAATCAAGAAGTCATTTGATTACGGTTTTGTGTATGCCCTGTGTGCTTATCTTTGGATCACAGATAAGAGTGGAATGAAATGGCCGTAGTACTAAGAGTGCATATGCGTCGAAAGTGATATGTTAAGATGCAGTTATGACGTCATATCAAGACATAAGAGCGTTTGTGCTGACAATAATTGTGTTTGATGTGATCATAGATATGGACTAGCTCTTGGAGCAGCGTATCGGTATAGATTACACCTTCACGGAAGTCATACTGGGAAAGATCATCGAACGAGGGACTAAGTTCGCTTATATGCGAGGCTCGAGCGAGATATGGATGTCTGCTCTCCAAGTCATCAAACTTGTTTGGCTATGCATGAAGTAATTCTTCATGCCTATAGCGGACTTTAGGCCGAAGCCCGGTTGAGTGACACTCCTATTGTGTCGGATTATACATATGGGTTTCCTAATGAACTCCATGGGTGATGTCCCCTCAGGAGACCAACGACACTATTGCAGTGGTGCAAGGTATGAAACATGTAGCTCGCTCCCCAAATCGAGAATATCCAGAGGAGATGGCAAAATGAATAGTTCAACTAGAAGAATTGCTAAGATAAGATTATTGGAAGTCCCAGGGTGTCACCTTGAGGTTCACTAGCCCCTTTAGGGAATAGAAAAGAGGACGATAGCCTGCATCCTTACATCAACTATAGAGAATTGAATAAACTGTCGATCAGCTAAGGATTCGGGAATGTGACATTCCTCAGATAGCGTTTGGTACACGCTATGGACATTATAAGTTCACAGTAATGTCGTGTGGGCTAACAAATGAGCCACTGGTATTCATAGACCTAATGCACAGAACATTTAGAGAGTACTTGGATTTATTTGTGATCGTCTTCATTGATGACATCTTGGTGTACTCTCAATCTGAAGCAGACCATGCGAACTATTTACAGATGGTGTTGCACACCCTGAGGAGAAACAAGCTCTATGCCAAGTTCTCAAAGTGTGAGTTATATCTATCGTCATTGGTTTTTCTTGGCCATATGGTGAGTGGAGAGGGCATGCCGGTGGATCCGTCAAAGAGAAGAGCCATACGGGAGTGGCCAGTGTTGTCTTTGGTGGCCGAAGTCAGGAGTTTCATTGGACTGACAGGCCACTACAGACGTTTTGTAGAAAACTTCTCATTGATCGCTTTACCTCTTACCACATTAATGAGGAAGGATCAGAAGTTTATCTGGACGTCGGAGTACGCGCGAGCATTTGAATAGTTGAAAGGTCATCTGGCTATGGCGCCAATATTGACGATGCCATATGGTTCGGACGACTATGAAAGTTAGAGTGATGCATTAGGGAGCGGCTTAGACTGCATTCTTTTTCAGTTTGGAAAGGTGATTGCTTATGACTCACGTCAGTTGAATGTGTATGAGCGACACTATCCCGTCTATGAATTGGAATTGGAGGCGGTGATATTTTCACTTAAGTTGTGGCGTCATTACATATATGTCGTGAAAGTCGATGTCTTCACGTACCATAAGAGCCTGAAATATCTTCCAGACCAGAAGGATTTAAATATGCGATAGGGGAGGTGGATGGAGTTCCTCAGGGACTACACCTTCCAGATTCATTATACTCCCGGGAAGGGAAATGTGGTTGTTGGATCCCTAGTTGGATTTGGGCTAGGTTCACTAACTAGTATAATTGACCCACCTTGTATAGCCAGGGTCATGTCTGTGTCCTAGAGTTTAGGCTATGTCCTTAGAGTTAATATTGCATGAACCAGCCAACAAAAGACTGCAGAAGACTCCAGACTTAGAGAAAAATGAAGTTCAGGAAAGTGAGTTCGATGTTCGTCAAACTCAACTCGACGAAAGTCGTGCTCAGCTCGACGAACTCAGAGGCAATTCTCTGAGTTGAGCTCGACGATATTCGAGCTCAGGTCGACGATTTCTGGAAGATTTTCTTCAACATTCTAAGTCCCGAATCCTTTCTTTGAACTCCAGTCGACGAAGTTATGTTATCAGCTTGACAAACTTAGAGCACAAAATTGGCAAGTTTTATCAGAAAGTAGTTAGTTGTTCTCAGGTCGACAATCTTGGATCTCAGGTCGACGAACAATAATTATCTAGTCGACGAACATGATTTTTCAGCTCGACGAACTTTAGACTCAGGTCGACGAAATCTGTTCTTTGCTCGACGAATTCTGTGTAGATCCAAACTTGGATTTTTTCCTTCTTTTGTCCTTATTCTATTGCAGTAATTTCTGAATAATCAATGCTTAACATAGTCTGAATATAACCGTTAGAAGCATCATTGATTATGGTATTCATCAGGACTATTACTTGCCATTTTCAATAGGATAGTTGGGGAATCCATTAATACAAATATTCTCTCCAGGCGCATTTTTCTTCTCTAGGCCGTCAGCAATCAATGCAGACAATTCAAAATTCAAAGGAAAATTATACAGAGAAATAAAAAAAGAGAATTTTTCTCTTACAGTAAAAAAAAAGATACAGAGATAAGAAATCAAGAAAGAAGAACACACATAGAGAGAACAAGACAGAACAAATACATAGTCAAGAAAAGAAATCTCTCTGTCTTCATCAAAGTGTTTTTCCTTCAACAAGCTGCCAAGAGACAACCAACTTCTATCAGTCTACAGCTTACTGGAAATCTTTTCTAGAAGACCTACTCACCCTGAAGCAAAGCTCAAATCTTCCTGAGTTCAATATCTGAGGGGGAGCTTTGACAAACATCAAGATCCATTAGTCTTCTCAGTTATTTTTGAGAAAGAGAAGACACCATAAATCTCTCACACCCTCACTGTACAAAGGATTCTTTAACTCTCTTCAAAAGTTATTCCTTGGTTGCAAGTCCCTTGATCGAAAGACTTGTGTTAGTTTTTGAGCACCTGATCAAAAGCTGATTGGTGGCAGTCCCCTGATCAAAATCTGCTAGTGGATTCCTACTAGGGTGGTAGAAGAGTGAATGTACCCAGGTTGGGGAACCACTATAAAGTTCTTGTGTTGTCTGGTTGCCCTCTTTCTTTTTGTTTTTGATGTGCATGTGTTAGTTTAGTATTGTTGTGCATGTGGTAGATTAGTTTATCTTAGGTTGCTCTTTTGCTGACAGTAAATATTAGTGTCTATTATTTGCTTTACTCTGAAGATTTTCAAAAACAGTAAAAAGTTTAAAAATACTCTATTCACCCCCCTTTAGAGTATATCAGGTCTAACCCTCTCTATCAGCGGTCACAGATGCCTTGAGTCATAGGACTTCGGCAAGAGCAAGTTGGTTGCAGATGCATGATGAGCATCTAATCCAGGAGTTGGAGGCCTTATACATCTCTTGTGTGGACAAAAAATGCTACTGCAAATGCGTGCCTGAACTGGACAGAGGTATAATACGACCTTGCAGACAGGATTCGGCGAACAACGAAACTTGATGAAAGTTTAGAATGCTATGCATTGTATGGGTCCAATGGCCAATTCTCCTAGGATGATGACATTTTGTGAAAAGGTGATCATTTGTGCGTCCCGTGTATGGATAAATTAAGGGAAGAATTGATGTATGAAGCTCACTTTACGAAATACTCAATTCACCCCGGGAGCACAAAGATGTATAAGGACATGAAAAGTTGTTTTGGTGGTCAGGCATGCAGAAAGATAGAGCCCATTATGTGGCAAAATGTCAGACTTATGCCTTGGTAAAAGCAGAGTGCCAGAAGCCAGGAGGTTTCCTGAATTCGCTACTTATACTGGAGTGGAAGTTTGATGACATATCGATGGATTTCTTGTGTGGTTTGCCGAGATCTCAATGCGATAACGATTCAGTTTGGGTGATCATAGACCGGTTGACGGAAGTAGCTTACTGTATTCGGAACAAGTGGGACGATTCAGTGGAAATTTTGGCTAAACTCTATGTCGAGCAAATAGTACGATTACACGGTGTTCCTCATAGCATCGTAAGTGATCGAGACAGGCGTTTCACTTCAAATGATTGGAGAGTAATCCATCAATTGTTGGGGACAAAGTTAACATTAATTACGACCTTTCATCCACAAATAGATGGCCAAACTGAGAGTACCAATAGAATAATGGAGGATATGCTCTGAATGTGCGTCTTGGATTTTGGAAAGAGGTGGGAAGACCATCTCTATATCGTAGAGTTCGCCTACAATAATAGCTATCAAGCTACTATCAACACGGTGCCTTTTGAAGCTTTGTATGGTAGGAAGTGTCGTACATCATTAGCTTGGGCGAAAACAGATGAGTCTAAGTTATATAAGCGTAAGGAAGTTGAAGAGGATAATTTGACGATACACTCTATTCGAGAGAGGCTAGTGATGGGCCAAGATAGGCAGACGAAGTATTATAACGCCAAACACCGAAACATGGAGTTTTCGGTTGGCGATTGGGTATACTTAAAGATCAAGCCATTCAAGGGCGTATCCAGGATTCAGCACTTGAAAAAGTTGAGGTCGAGGTATCTTGGTCTGTTTGAAGTGGTAGAGTGAA
This sequence comes from Platanthera guangdongensis, assembly GCA_039583875.1. Classification (NCBI taxonomy): domain Eukaryota; kingdom Viridiplantae; phylum Streptophyta; class Magnoliopsida; order Asparagales; family Orchidaceae; genus Platanthera; species Platanthera guangdongensis. The sequence continues at coordinate 43,189 of JBBWWR010000250.1, read as the reverse complement.
TTGGAGAAACAACCCATCGGTTAGCCTTATCAGCAGAGCTAAGTGGTTTGCACGATGTGTTTCACATATCGGTGCTGCGAAAAGTTGTGAAAGAACCAGCTCAAGTGGTAGTTGCAGATCAAGTACCATAGATCAAACAGCTATGGAACAAGAAAATCGGGATGGTCAAAGTCCGGTGGGACAATTGTGGTCATGAAGAGCTAACATGGGAGCATGAGCAGACCATGCATGATGAATATCCTGAGTTGTTTGCGTAAGTTATTATAACATTATATGGATGAATAAAAAGTTATTATAACATTATTTAGATGAATAAAAAGTTGTTGTAATTTTTAGGTTGCTGTCTCCCTTATAGTTTATTCAAATTTTGGGACAAAATTTCTTTAAGGAGGGGAGGGTTATAACACCCCAAATTTGACAGCAGAAAGTTTGTCTCTATCGTCGGGCAATACTGAGTATCGTCTGATGGTGATAACGATACAAAGTTTGTCGAGCTGCACTCGACACCCTCAACACATTCAACGAAAGGATATCGCCGAGTGGCGACAGTGGGTATCTCCATATGGCGATAGCGGTAAGCGTTGAGACGTCACTCGACGCACTCAATGCTCTCGACGCACTCAATACCTGAAAGCATTGAGTGACTTGATATTACAGGCGACAGTGGATATCGCTGGGCGATAGTGCTGCGTGGCTGTTAAGCGACCAATAAGCGGTGGTTGACCAAACTCAAAGCGGTCAAGGCGGTGAAGTCGATATCGTTGAGTGGCGACAGTCGATATTGCCGAGTGGCGACAGTCGATATCGCCAGGTGATAGCGCCAAAGTTGACCAGTCAACTCATGTCCTGACCTTTGCTTTGTTTTGATTGAGAGATCATGTGGTTGAGATTACTCCTGAATCCACTTAACCAGAGAAGAATAGGAAGGAGGTTTCATTCTCTTTCTCTCTCTCCCTCTTCATTTCTTGGTCTTCATTGAGTGAAAAGGAAGAAGAAGCTAAGGAAGTGCTGGTCTAATCTTTGTGAGCTCGCTGAAGGAGATCTTGTGGTCGGAGGCCAGATCTAAAGATAAGTCCGCGAAGAGGAGAGCGACGTGCTCCTTTCCATCCACGTAGAAAAGCTGTAACATGGCTCCGAAGAGAACTTCAAGGGTAACGAGTTTCCCTGGGACAAGTGAAGTCCTCAGTATGCATTTTTTGCATGGATCCCCTCACCAAAAGGTGGAAAAGGGTAGATTCCAGTGGGAAGATCGGTTTGATCACCATATATTCCTGCATTTATATACGAAAATGTAGAATACGGAATATGCATGCTGTGTGAAGCCCATCTGGACAGGTTGGTCTGAATTGGTGATGTTTTGTGTTTGTGTGCCAGAGAAGGCTCCGTGGATATGCGCGTAAAGTACTCGTGAAATCCGGAGTCACGGTGTAACACCCCCTATCCGTCGCATAGTATATAACAGTAGGTCCGGCCGGGGCCCGACGCCATATACCACAGACAGACTGGGTGGTTACTTATGGAAACCATCCAACCAATCTCAACGTCCTACACAGAGCATTCTAGCGGAAGCAGTTTGTAAAGTTGTAAACAAGAACCCAACATAGGAGCATGAATGTCCACTAATACCAAAAGGAATGTTATACAAAAATACCCAAAACCGGCCTTAAGGCCTTACAAAGTGTTTCACTTGAAAATTACATGTTTTACAAACCACGGCACGCAGGCCGGTCATACATGAATAAAGCAGTAAACACTTCTACTTAGGCCTTCGAGGGCCAGCTTCGCAAAAAGGGCTTTAGCCCGCTATTGACCGCTTGGTCCAGCTGCACCTGCAAGCAACAAACCACCGCACGGTGGCAAAACAAGGCAACGGCCAGTAATGCTAACCAAATTATAACGATCCCGCCCCCAACTCGGGGCGGCGATGCTCCTTCCCTGCAGTTCATTAGCATAAGCGAGCAATGTATATATCCATAGCCATTTCATCACAGACGTTGGCTCGCATGGCCACACGCCCCGTGCACTCAGGGCACATTCTCGGTGAACCGGTCGATGTCACGTCAATTTAAGCCATTAACATTCCGGACTCACCACCGCCACTTAGACGGCCAAACCTATGAGCAATTTGTCTTCCTGGCATGGGTCACGTCAATTTAAGCCATTGACCGCCGAAGACTCACATCTATGCCAACGGTAAGTGCCACGTAACCTTAGGTCTCTTTAACCGAACGACATAAAGCGGGTACGGTTCCGTCTAACCCGTGCTCACATCGCAACGACAATTTAAGCCATTTGCGCGGGTCAAACTTTCACCGAGTCCCATTCTACCGCAAGTCACATAACCCAGTTATGTTCAAGTTGGCTCTCAGGCCTCCATGTTGGCAAGATCTTGTATCCGCCCAGTTTTCCGGGTGCACCTTTGGGTTAGTCCCCAAGGCTCCCTGCTGCAATCTACCGCGTAGAAAACCCGAAAAACGACCAATAACATGGAGTCTTCTCCGGCCTTATGCAATGCAACATCACCGATCCAGACTAACATGTCCGGGTAGGCTTCACACAAAATGCCTATGTCCGTTCTCGCATACGGACTCTAAACAATGGGGACTTCACATATCTACCCGAAGGAACGCCTCCAACTCTCCGCAAACTCGCGAGAGCGGGCTTCCTATGCAAAGAAAGAGAGCTATTCATGCTCAAGATGAGGATCGTTACCCTTGGGTTCCTCTTTGGCGCCATTGAAAAGTAATCGGATGAAAATCACCGCACTAGCGTTGCCTCCGTGGATCCGGAGTCGGCTTGCGATTCGGAGCTCCGAAGCTCCTCCAATGGCGGATCTAGCTCCTCTTCCACTCTTGGCTCTCCTCTTCACTAAGGACTTAGAAAGAGAATGAGGTATGAAAAGTGAGGGTTTTCCAAGTCAACTCACGGGTATATCCCTTCAGGAACATCCCCCAGCCGTGGATCTCAAAACAAGGAAACAAACGGCTTTGATTCGGGGCTGAAATGCCCAATCTGGACCGAACACGGCCTGGCACACGGCCGTGTCCAGGGCCGTGTGCCTCATTCGCCGTCAAAATCGAATCACCTGGAACCTCACACGGGTATCGAACACGCCCGTGTTCGAGCTGACACGCCCGTGTGTCCACCTGACACGGCCGTGTAGCCGGCCGTGTACCCCATGATTTTTTCCCCTTTTTCAACCCGAGCACTGCACGGGTTCTAGGACACGCCCGTGTCCCTTACCCGTGTCACATTGACACGCCTGGGCTCCAAGCCGTGTACACGGTCTCGACACTTCGCGGTTAAGTGTCGACACGGGTCGACACGCCCTGCGACACGCCCGTGTCGCAGGCCGTGTACTATGTCTCGACACATTGTCGACACCAAAGTGTCGACTTCGCGGGACGAGTGTCGACACGGGTTGACACGCCCTGCGACACGCCCGTGTCGCAGGCCGTGTGCCATGTCTCGACACTTCGTCAAAGCACAGTGTCGACTTCGCGGCTAAGTGTCGACACGGGTCGACACGCCCTGCGACACGCCCGTGTCGCAGGCCGTGTGCCCAGTCTCGACACAATGTCGAGACCAAAGTGTCGACTTCCCGCCTTAGTGTCGACACAAGCTTGACACGCCCTGGGACACGCCCGTGTCCCAGGCCGTGTGCCTGCAGCCAGAACTCAAACTGGCCCAAATCATCCCCCTTTTCTCCTTTCGAGTTTCGGGGCATTACAACTCTACCCCTCTTAAAAGAATTTCGTCCACGAAATTACATAAAGGAAAGACATGTACAAAACCAAAATTTGTACCTGAGCGGAACAACTCCGGATACTCGTCAAGCATCGTCTGCTCTCGCTCCCAAGAGAGCTCCTCACGACCGCAATTGTCCCACCGGACCTTGACCATCCTGATCTCTTTATTGCGTAGCCGCTTGACCTCCGAGTCCTCGATCCGCACGGGCTTGACCTTTGTCGTTAGCCCACTATCCACCGGCACTTGATCAACCGCGATCACTTGCGTAGGCTCTTGCACCGCCTTCCGAAGCACCGAAATATGGAATACATCGTGTAAACCACTAAGCTCCACTGAAAGCTTCAACCGATAGGCCGCTTCACCAACTCGCTCCAGAACCTCAAACGGTCCAAGGTACCTCGGGCTTAGCTTTTTCAATCGTCGCACCCGCGAGACACCCTTGAACGGCTTGATCTTTAAGTATACATAATCGCCCACAGCGAACTCCACGTTCCTGTGCTTGGCATTATAGTACTTTGCTTGCCGGTCCTGAGCGATAAGCAACCTCTCCCGAATGTTCTCACCAAAGAAGTAGCATCCTCCACTTCCGATCGCTTATACAACTTTGACTCACCCGTTTCTAACCAAGACAACGGCGTGCGACATCTTCTACCATATAGGGCCTCGAAAGGCGCCATCTGAATACTCGCTTGGTAGCTGTTGTTGTATGCGAACTCCACCAAATAAAGGTGGTCTTCCCATTGCTTTCCAAAATCCAAGACACACATGCGAAGCATGTCTTCCATGGTTCTATTGACCCTCTCGGTCTGCCCATCCGTTTGTGGATGGAAGGCTGTGCTGAATTTCAGCTTTGTTCCCAACATTTGCTGCACCAGCCTCCAATCATTGGACGTGAACCGCCCATCTCGGTCACTCACGATGCTGCGGGGCACACCATGAAGCCGCACTATGTTATCCACATAAAGCTTTGCCAGCTTCTCCACCGGATCATCCTTCCTATGCGGAATAAAATGCGACACCTTCGTTAATCGATCAACAACCACCCAAATGGCGTCGTTCCCCTTTTGCGACCTTGGCAAACCGTGCACAAAGTCCATAGAGATGTCGTCAAATTTCCACTCCGGAATAGGCAAGGACTTAAGAAATCCTCCCGGCTTTTGGCACTCCGCCTTTACCAAGGAGCAGGTTTGGCACTTCGCTACGTATAGCGCCACATCCTTTCTCAAACCCGGCCACCAAAATAGTTTCTTTACATCACGGTACATCTTCGTGCTCCCCGGGTGAATCGAGTACTTGTATGGTGCGCCTCGTACAACAACTCCAACCGTAAATTGCCGACACTTGGGACGCACAAACGACCGTCTTTCCACAGCAATCCGCCCTCCACGACGAATTGGGAATTTGACCCATCCAGAGCCTCTATCATGAACTGCTTCATATGAGCATCCATATCCAAAGCCTGCCAAATACGATCAGCCAGGTCATATTAGACTTCAGTCCAATTCAGAACTGCTTTAGCACTTGATTGTCTATCCACACAAACAATCTCCAACGCCTCCAACTCCCGCACCAACCGCTCATCATGCACCGATAGCCAATTGGCTTGAGCTGGGGCTCGGCGACTCAACGCATCCGCAACCGCATTCTCTTTGCCAGGCACGTAGTGGATCTTGAATGTATAGTCCCCCAGGAACTCCATCCATCTACGCTGCCGCATATTCAGATCCTTCTGATCAATTAGATACTTTAGGCTCTTGTGATCGGTGTAGATATCAATCTTCACACCGTACAAATAGTGTCTCCACAGCTTCAAGGCAAAAATCACGGCCGCTAACTCCAAGTCATGGACCGGATAATTCCTCTCGTGCACTTTTAGCTGTCTCGAGCCATAAGCTATCACGCTTCCGTGCTGCACTAGCACGCAACCCAAACCGCTGCCCGAAGCATCGCTATATATCTCATAGCCTTCGGTCCCAACCGGCGAACTCAGCACAGGAGCCGTGGTCAACCGACACTTCAATTCCTCAAAAGCTCGCGCGCACTCCGGCGTCCAAACGAACTTATGCTCCTTCCTCGTCAAAGTAGTGAGAGGCAATGCTATCCGCGAGAAGTTCTCTACGAAGCGCCTATAATAGCCGGCAAGCCCCATAAAGCTCCGGACTTCTGCTACCGTAGCAAGCTCAGGCCACTCCCGTATCGCAACAATCTTCGCCGGATCCACAGCAATACCCTCTCCACTCACTATATGCCCGAGGAACGCCACTGGGCCAAAACTCGCACTTCGAGAACTTGGCATACAACTGATTTCTCCTGAGTGTCTCCAACACCAAATGGAGATGCTTGAAGTGATCCTCCTCACTTTGCGAGTACACCAAAATATCGTCGATGAAGACGATCACGAAATGATCCAAGTACTCCCTGAACGTCCTGTTCATCAAATCCATGAACACTGACGGCGCATTAGTCAGCCCAAACGGCATGACCGTAAAATCATAATGCCCGTATCTCGTACTAAACGCTGTCTTCGGGATATCACTCTCCCTTATCCGCAGCTAATAGTACCCAGACTTAAGATCCAACTTCGAGTACACTGTCGACCCGACTAACTGATCGAAGAGATCATCAATCCGGGGGATCGGGTACTTGTTCTTCTCAGTCAGCTTGTTTAGCTCTCGATAATCAATACATAACCTCAAGCTTCCGTCCTTCTTCTTAACAAAGAGCACCGGTGCGCTCCAAGGCGAAGAACTCGGTCGCACATACCCTTGCTCCAACAACTCTTGCAGTTGAACTTTCAGCTCCGCCATTTCCTTAGGCGCTAGCCGATACGGAGATCGTGACACAGGCTTTGCACCTGGCACTAGCTCGATCGTAAAATCTATCTCCCACTGAGGCGGGGCTCCAGGAAGATCTGCGGAGAACACATCAGGGTATTCCGATACCACTGAAATACAATCCAATGCGGGCTTCGGCTTTGCAACCTCCACTAGTGTAAAGAACAGTTCTGCTCCGGCACGAACCGCCTTCACCACCTGAAGAGCAGACATCAACGTCTTGCTCGACCCCTTTAAGCCCGTAAAAGTCGTCTCACGACTTGCTCCCAGCTTGACTTCCTTGCTACCGCAATCTATATGGGCCTGCTGCTCCGAGAGCCAGTCCATGCCAAATATGACGTCGAACTCCACTAACGGAAGTAAAGACGCCCGCAGGTCGAACTCCTGCTCCCCAATACGAATCTTACATCGCAGATCCTAATCGCTCGCATCGAACACCCATTGGGCAACAACACATCCAACTTATCCTTCGACATCGAAGAAGGGACTCCGATGCGTGATATAAATCCTTCGGACAAGAAGGAGTGTGAAGCTCCCGTATCGAAGAGTGCTCGTGCCGGATTTTCATAAATCAATACAAATCCTAAACAAGTAGTGGTAAGGTAACATGTGCATAACAAGCATATAAAGAAATTGACTTGCTATAAATTAAACCGTACCTGTCACCACATCAGCTTGTTTAATGGCCTCCTGTTGGCCAAGATTGTAGACCCTTGGTTGGGCCGGAGCATAATGGGATGCGGTCGATTCCACCGCCTTTCCTTCTCTTCATAGGTAGCTCCGGCCTCCTCTCGGACTTAGGACGTCCGCTCCAACAATCACGGGCGAAATGCCCCGTCTTTCCACATGTAAAGCACGCACCCGGGGTCCGACCCGTAGTCGCCCCAGAAGCGCCAGAAGGAGCTGGACCCGAAGTCCTATGCTTCTTGAAAGACCTCTGATAGCCGGACTTTGAAGTAGTCGGCACTCTGAACTCAGATTTCTTTTCACCCAAGCTTTTCTTCGCTTGCACGCTCTTCATGTCCTTCTCCAAGGACCGGGCAGTATTGACCAAGGTTAAGAAACCCTGCATCATCGGCCCTGAAAGTAATAATCTCAACTCATCCCTCAGGCCTTCATAGAAGCGATTAGTCTTGCGCTCCTCATCCATAATGGTGGAGCTAGCATAACGACTCAAACGCGTAAACTCGTGGAGATATTCATCCACGCTCCTCTCACCCTGCACCAACTTCAGGAACTCATTCTCCATTGAAATCCTCTGAGTAGAAGGGAGGTATCTTGCTAAGAACAATCCCGAGAACTCTTCCATCGGAACGTCTATCAGTTGTCTACCTCTCAGATGATGTAGCTCCAATCCTTCCCACCACATCCTCGCTTCCCCGTCCAGAAGGAACGTAGCGATGGTGGTCATTTGCCACTCCTCCGCCTCCATTGCTGTCATGACTCTCTTCACCCTGGAGAGCCAGTCTTCATCCTGAGATGGGGTTCCCAACCCCGAGAATAATGGAGGGTTAAAGCTCATTACGTGCTTCAGCTGCCTCTCAGTTGCCCTCCTTGGCACTATCGGTTCCACAACCACTTGCTCCACCCTCCTCGGCTCAGCCTCTTGAAGAGGTACTTGCTCCATCACAGGAGCGGGCTGCTGCGCTTGTCTTCCAGGCTGCGCATTGATCACGGCCAACACCGCTTCAGCCACCAATCGAATATTCTCAGCCGACAGAGGTGTTTCGGGAGCAACATCCGGTGCACTACTAGCCTCAGAAACTCGGCGTTCTGACGGCCCAACACCACTTCTGGTCACCTATAGTGGTACAAAACACCGTTAAGCGACCAAATAAATTGCAAACAACAATTATAGGAACACGCAGGTTCCTCAAACACGAGTATTTTCATTCCTAAGTGGACATTCATGGCTTCTTTTTACTGTTATTACGATGACGCACATAATGTGCTCACCACCCCTTAAAAAGAATTCGCCCACGAATTCACTTTAAGCCCGACCAAAACCAGTGCTCACCACCCCTTGCAGCTCAGTTGGTGATAGGAACTGTTGAAGGTTGCCTATCAAGGGGGTTGTGGGTTCGAGACCTGGCCTCAACAATGCACCGCGGCCGAGAAACAGGCACGGAGAGGCTTTGGGGTGCTTGGGCTGCAGCCCGGTAACGATGTCTTGAACGAGATAAGCCTGTGGGCCTCTGAGCTCGGGCCGAGGGTCGTTACAATAAAAAAGTGCACTTTTTTATTGTAACGACCCTCGGCCCGAGCTCAGAGGCCCACAGGCTTGTCTCGTTCAAGACATCGTTACCGGGCTGCAGCCCAAGCACCCCAAAGCCTCTCCGCGCCTGTTTCTCGGCCGCGGTGCATTGTTGAGGCCAGGTCTTGAACCCGCAACCCCTTGATAGGCAACCTTCAACAGTTCCTATCACCAACTGAGCTGCAACTCAGTTGGTGATAGGAACTGTGGAAGGTTGTCTATCAAGGGGGTTGCGGGTTCAAGACCTGGCCTCAACAATGCACCGCGGCCGAGAAACAGCCGCGGAGAGGCTTTGGGGTGCTTGGGCTGCAGCCCGGTAACGATGTCTTGAACGAGACAAGCCTGTGGGCCTCTGAGCTCGGGCCGAGGGTCGTTACACACAGAGTGTGCATGATGCTGCACCAAAGTACTAGAAGAATTTCCAGGAAAATACCCAGGAATGATCTCAGTTTTGTGAATTGTTGATGTCGCCGGGCGACAGTGAGTGTCGCCACGCGATAGCTCCCAATGAGCTGGAATTTTGTGTGGCATATCTCGAAGAGACCTGATGGCCATTATATGTGAAGCTGTGAGCCTAAATGGCCCAGAAATGGTGTGTACCAGCCAGAAGTTGTAAAGAGACGTGTCGCTTATGATGAAATGTGCCATAATGGCCAATTACTGTGCCATCAATTTAAGTACCTCTGAATGACTAGGTCGTTAAGTTAAGTACCTATGAATGAGCAGTTCGTCATTAAGTTACATGTATAGTTATTTTTTTTACATACATTCAACATTCCCTTTTTGTTTGTTTTCAACTAAGGGCCACTTCGGCAGTCTCGATCTATATGTCCCTCTTTGCCTCACAAGTAGTAAGTACGTGGAGTTTGCCTTGCACCTGCTCTAGCCTTTCCCTTCTTTGGCTTCTGTCCACCACCCCAACACTCTCGGGTAAGATGTCCTTTCTTGCCATAAGTATAACAAGCATGCAGAGCTTGACTCTTCAATGCTCTAGTCTCGTGTTTCCACCTCCTGCGGTGAGCATACTTTCCAGACCTTATAGAACTCAATTCCCTGAACTTAGGTATCTGGTGGACTTTTGCCAAGTCCATCTCCAATAGTCTAGCTGACTCCACCAATGTTTGGAATCCCATTAACTTAGGACCCATCAATAAAAAATATAGTTCAGGGCGCAAACCATCATAAAATCGATTGATCTTAGTTGCCTCAGTTTCAAACACAAACTCTGCATGTTATCTCAACACGACAAATGCATGCAAGTACTCCTCAACCTGTGTATTCCTTGCATCAAGCACATATTCAGCAACTGAGCTGATGCTCTTCCCCTTGCAATTTGCTCAAATAAACCAAACAACATTGATGCCACCATAGGAACATGGGGCTGCACATGCCTGTCAGGTTGGGCATTGATCTTTGCGAAGACCACATCATCTATCCTCTGAACCATCTCTACAGAAGGAGGAGGTGTTGGCACTTTAGTGGCTACATAACTCTCCACCGAGTGGCGGGGTTCTTGTTTCCCCGCACCACTTTTAGTTTCCTACAATGTTAAACACATAAATAAGCAACTACAAATATTACCAAAAGCAATCACAGGAACATGCCAGTTTCACAAACATGTGAATTTTCATTTGAAAGTGAGGGATAGATCTGTCTTAACTCTTGAGTGGGGGGGGGGGTGAATAGAGTATATTAAAAACTTGATTAGTTTTTATTGCGGAATTAAAATAAGTGATATCTATAAGTATAGAGAGAAAATAAAAACAAAATAATCACAACACAACAAAATAAAAAATAGAGCAATCCAGATGACACAAAGATTTTATAGTGGTTCCCCAAAACTGGGTACATCCACTCTTCTACCACCCTAGTAGGAATCCACTACAGGTTTTTGACCAGGTGCCCTGCCAACATTGGTTTTTGCTCAGGTAACCTGTGACCACAAGATTTATTTCAAGGGAGATCTCACAACTCTTTGAGATTTTGATCAGGTGCCCAAAAACCAAACCAAGTCTTTTTATCAGGAGACTTGACAACCAAAGGGGTTAACTTTTGAAGGGATTTATAACCCTGTACACAGTTGCAAAAAAAAAAATTGATGGTGTTCTTCTCTGTCAACAATCTAAGAGAGGACTAGTGGATTTGATGTTGTCAAAGTTCCCCCTGAGATGTAGAATGGTTCAGGAAGATGAGAGCTTTACACAGGGTGTAGGCCTTCAGATTGTAGAAAATCTTCAGAAGCTTTCTGGACTGATATTGAATAGTTGTCCCTTGAAAACTTTGAAGCTGATGGTGAAGAGCTCTATAAGATTATCTATATGTCTCTGTGAAAATTCTTTGTTTCTGTTTCTTTGTATGTGTGCATATCTCTGTATATAATCTTCTGAAAACAGTCCTTTTATATATTCCTTGCAGAAAACAGCATTTGAATTTGAATTCTATCCTTGATTGTCTGCAGAAAATTTGGGTTTTGAACGGCTAGTAATTGTCTTTATTTATTTCCTCAACTGTCCCACCAAATTAGCCAAATAATTACACTGTTAATATCATAATTAATGCTATCTTGAAATAGCTATATTCTTGAGAATATGAAGCATTAATTATCAGTGCATTTATAGGCATATAATAATAAATTCTGAAATCTAACTGCCTTAGTCAATATTGGAAATCTGTATGGAAATTAGTCGAACAGAACCTGTGAAAATATAGTTGGACTGAATCTGTTTCGTCGACCAAAGATCCAATTTCTTCAATCTAAAACCTCTCTTTCATCGAGCTAAGCTCCAAGATCTTTGAACAGAAAAATTCACTTTCAATCTGAGCTCCAAGATCGTCGAACTGAGATAGTCTTTTCGTCGAGCTGAGTTTCTGGGAAGAAATCAGAATTCGTCGATCTCAGCTAAGATTTCGTCGAACTCAGCTCAAAGAAGAAGTTGAGTTCGTCGAGTTAAGCTGGGATTTCGTCAAAGTCTGCTTAGAGAAATAACTGAGTTTGTCGAACTCCGATCGACGAAAGTCGAGCTTAGTTCAGCATTCTCTGAATGACTTTTTATGCTCATAGAAAACTGCTTTCTCTGGGGTCTTCTGTCTTCTAAGTATTCTGAAGGTAAAAACCAATCATTCTAGATTTGATGCCATGACTTAGACTCTGACAAAAACCTATGACCCTAGACTATATAATGTGGGTCAATCTAAGCAATCCTAATAGTGAACTTAGCCCATATCAACCATAAAATAGGTGGGGTTACAACAATCTCCCCATATTTAGGTGAGATCGCTACAAACAATATAAAAAGAAAAATCACAAAGCATAAAAGATATTTGGCAGAATTATAATTGTTCAGCAGATATATAACAACAGTGCCTTGTGAATAATTAAAATAAATAACAATTCAAATCAAATAAAGAAGGAAAATTTGTCAGACTTTCTTTGAATCTTTCTTCTTTTCATCTGAAGCTGGTCTGGTGAAAATGATTTCTCTTTTAGGATCGGCAACCTGCTGCTTTGTCATCTTCATAGCACTTGCTCCAAGAATTATCACAGAAGCAGCTCTTGGTACAACTTCTTCAGGATGTAAGGACATATATGCATCAACATTAAAAAGAATGTGTATCTGATATTTGTCTAGCTCTTTCTTTCTGTAGGAGGACATAGTGGTATATTGAGATGTGTCTTGTCCTTCTTCCTTAGCTTTTCTAATTTGAGAGAGAGCTATTAGTTCTTGGAATCTGGCCATTCTAGAGTTATGGTCCATTTCTGGATCACAAGCTAGAGATAGAGGCCTTTCTGGACTTGCTTTATCCTGCTGATCATCTTCAGATGTTTTCTATTATCTGTTGTGCTTCTGATATTGTTTCTATCTGCTACTGTTGCTAGAACTATGCTGCTATCAGCTATAGGAATGTTTGGAATGATGAGAGTGTGTAGGATTATAATTAACACTTCCTGATGATCCCGCTGCCTGAGGAGGAGGAGGACCTCTCCTATATTGAGGAGGTGGAGAGTATCTCCTACTTTTATTCCTAGCTTTTAGTTCATTTTTAGAGTATCTCATCCAGTTGGGGGTGTTTGGAGTGAGAGTTATATTGTGCAGGATATAGTATGGTGTATCAGCAGATGGATTGGGCTTTGGAGCAGCCTTTGGAGGAGCAGCCTTCTTCTTTGCCTTTCTTTTCTTAGAACTTCAATCTTCAGAGTTATCTGATTCATTATCATCATCAGAAGAATTTTTGGATTATCATAAAGAGCATTTATTTGTTTCAACATTGCATCAGAAAGAAGTGGATGTGACTTTGGCTGTAAGTCTTCAGCCTGAGGCAGTTCAATTAGAACTTCTTGAACCTGAGAGCTGGTGACCTCTGGTTCCATATCAGCAAACATATTGTATCATCAAAATCTGGCATTGGGGATTCACACCAGCCAAATGTTGGCGATGAGAATGCCTGTGGCTCTGAAACAGTTATTGGCTCTATAATACTATCAAAAACTACAAGACTTGTCCTAAGTTGTTCCAAAACATCAAGACTTATTGGAGCTGAGTAGCATACTATCGCTTTAGACAAATCTGAATAACAATCGGTAAAGAATTTTTATGAATTCTATCAAAATAACAAAGTATTGAAAGAATGTCCACAGAGGCATTTATGGTGAAAACACCATCAGTATTTATTTCTGTAATAAAAACCAGCTCTTCTGCTAAACAAAATATCTCTGTATCATCATTTATTTCAATAAACTCTGTAACTGGAACATCTGCTGGAACATCTGCTATTGTTGCTGCAACTTCTTCACAGAACATCTTCCCCTGCCTCGGTTCAGAGAGTCCAGAAGCCAGGACCCATGAAGAAGGGACAACAGTGATGGAGGCAAGTTGATTAGATAGATGAGAGATGGTGGGAGTAAGAGGTGCAAGAGCCTCATTAATGAGTTTCCTGAAGGTTGGAGAGATAAGCTCCAAGATGGTGGAAATGGGGGGAAAATCCAGGCGCATAAACTCAGCTGGTGTCTGAGTAGATACAAATGGATGGATGGAGGAAGACGGAGGAATGAAATCTGGCATGACTTCATCCTGAGATGGAGAGTGTTGATGTTGAGGAGATGGTGATGGAGATGGTAAAAGATAAAAAGTTGGAAATGATAGAAAGGATGGAGGAGGTGGTATGTCATCTTGGTGAGGTGGAAATGGAGAATCCTCTGGTATGTGAACTGGAGATTGAGGAAGTGGGGAATGATGGTGTGATGGTGAGGCTGGTGGAATGAAGGTATATGGGGTTTCAGTAATGATGGTTGATGATTGTTGATTATCTGGAATGGTGGAAGTGGATGGTAGTTCTTCAAGAACAATGGATTGATGTTGAAGAGGAGGAGAGGGAGGAGGAGCAGGAGCATCTTCAAGAGATGGGTAAGTGGATGTATCAGCCCTGGTGGTCTCAGAAGTAATCCTGGAAGAGGAGGCCCTAGAGGGCTTTGGGATTGTCCACTCCCATCTGCCAAATAAGGTTGAGGTAAGCCTTTTTGAGGCATTTATAAAAATGGTCTGGGAGATCATTAGCTCTGGATTCTTTGCCTAAAGGAAGATTCTTAGTATCCTCCCAAAACTAACATCCTTCTTACCAATCTTTTTCTTAATCAAATAAAAAATAATCTTTCCCCAGTTTATAGATTTCTTATTAACCAGAGCACACATCAGATTGAACTGGTGCCTGGTAATGTGATTATTTGTTGAATGTTTTGCTAACAGCACTTTGCCTACAACATCGGCCAAAAATCTATATTCTATAGATAAGTTTTTCTTAAGAAGGTGGTTAGGGTTTCCTGCAGTATGACCTAACCTTTCTAGCATATCAGCAAACTGACTACTAGATAACTCTATTTCATCTTCTCCATTAACAAATCCAAAAACTGCATTTAAAGTTGCTGGAGATAAAATAACTTGATTACCAGAGATGGAACCAACAATGACTGCGGTATCCTAAAGCTTTTCAGTAAACAACCATTCCTTGACCTCTGAAACTAGAAGTTTGATTCTGGTTGACATGAAGTATTGCAGATTATGAGGTTTAAGTAACTGAAGAATATCCTTGAATATCTGATCTGAGTGACTAAACGATTCAATGTCGATGTCGAAATCGATGTCAAATTTCATGCTGGAGAGAAGGCCTCGAGAAATCGCCATTGCACTGCAAACAAAAAACAAAAGATCAAGTGCAAGAGAACTGGAAAGCGCGGGATGGAGTTCGATGAAAACCCTTATTATAAGTTTTCAGAAGGTGAAACGTCAAACTTCGTCTTGAGAAAAAGAAAAGCTTCAAGCTCAGATCAACGAAAAAATTTCATGAAGAGATGATATCGTCGATCTCAATTTGAAGCAGGGGAAAATAGATCATCGATCTCCGTTCGACGAAATATTTTCTGAAGCAAGATCATCGATCTCCGCTCGACAAAAATAACTTCACACAGAGAGTTCGTTGATCTCAGGTCGACGAAATTTCTCAAGAACAGTTCTCAGATCGTCGATCTTTATTCGACGAATGTGATTAATTCTTCGACCTTGGACAGAAATCAAATTAAACTTCTCCATTAATCATACCTAGCTGATTCAGAAAGAACAGATGTTTCTTTTCATCTAAATATTTAGTAAAGATGTCTACTCTTTGTAAATCAGTAGAGATAAAGACAAGATTAACTTTCTTTTTGTCCACACAATCTCTAATAAAATGATGTCTAATTTCTATATGCTTAGTTCTAGTATGCAGTAGTGGATTTTATGCAATAGAAATTGCATTGTTATTGTCACAAAATATAGTTGAATTATTTAAGTTGAGACCATAATACAAGAGTTGATTTTGAATCCACAATATTTGTGAACAACAGCTGTCAGTTGCAATGTATTCAGCTTCTACATTTGAAGTTGACACAGATATCTGCTTCTTACAAAATCAAGACACAAGCCTATCAACAAGGAACTGGCATGTTCCTATTGTGCTTTTCCTGTCTACTCTGCATCCAGCATAGTCAGAATCTGAGAATCTAGTTAAGTCAAATTCTGACTCTGTTGGATACCAAAGTCCTAGATTAGGACAACACTTTATATATCTCAAAATCCTTTTAAGTAAAATATAATGAGATTCTTTAGGGTGCACCTAGAACCTAGCACAAAGGCATGTAACAAACATTATATCTGGTCTACTAGCTGTAAGATATAACAAGGACCAAATAATAGCCCTATATATTTTCTGATCAACTGGCTTGCCCTGTTCATCAGAATCAATTACAACATTGGAAGCCATGGGTGTTTTCATTGCTGAGGCATCAGACATCCCAAATCTCTTAACTAGCACCTTAATAAATTTTGATTTGGATATGAAAATGCAATCAGGGGATTGCTTCACTTGGACACTAAGTAAGTAAGAAATCTCACCCATGCTACTCATTTCAAACTCGGAATGCATTAGGTCAGAAAAACTTTGCATAGTTTTGAATCAGTAGAGCCAAAAATGATGTCATCTACATATATTTGTACTAACAATATTTTATCTGTATGATGCCTAATGAACAAAGATCTATCTACAATACCTCTAGTGAACTTATGCTCTAAAGGAAAGCTTGCTAGGGTCGTATACCAAGCTCTTGGAGTTTGCTTTAAACCATAGAGAGTTTTATGCAATTTGAAAACAAAAGAGGGATGAGTTAGAGAGATAAAACCTGGTGGTTGTTCCACATATACTTCCTCTTTGAGTTCACCATTTAAGAAGACACTCTTGACATCCATTGGATAGACCTTGAACTTCTTGTAGGATGCATAAGCAAGAAATATCCTGATAGCTTCTAGTCTTGCAACATGGGCAAAGGTTTGATCAATGTCAATTCCTTATTCCTGTTGAAAGTTAATAGTTGGCAACCTAAATTACCTCGACGGCGGTGAATAGGTGAGATGTGCGTCTTTTTGCGGAATAAAAAAAATTATAAACCAAAGCACAGTTCTATCTACCAATCAAACATAGACGAGGCAAGATTTACAATGGTTCCCCAACCTTGGGTACATCCACTTTCCCTCACCGATCTAGCAATACACTAGACTCGGCTACTCCACTATCTCGGATTGGAAAACAATCCTACCCTCGGAACAACGTTCCTACAAACTCGATCCACAAACCGGATCTACACTCGAAATGAAAAACTTCCTACAATCTCGGAGTTGAAAAACTCCTACACTCGGAGAAAACTTCTCCTACAATAATGAAATAAACTTGTAAAGAAATACAAATAGTAAATCCTTGTCAGATCTGTAAGAAATCGGCCTGGATCTTCTTCTTCTAGACTTTTCGACTTTATCAGAATGTTGAAGAAAAATCTCGGCAAGATCATATCTGGACTTCTTGACTTTACACGATCGAATTAGAAGATGAAGCATTGAGCGGAGATTTCGATCTGTAAAGCTTTCTTGATCTGAATCCTCAAAAAGGTGAAACCCTAGCCAGTCGGAAATCTGTGATGGCAGCGGCGGCGAGTTTCGTTCTTGGAGAGAGAAAGAGGAGACAGAATTCTTTTGAGAGTGTATGGCTGCCAAATCTCTTAGAATATTCTTTGAATAATTAGATTAGGGTTTGTCGGTTTAGACAAGACCTTTTATAGGAGAGGAGAAGATTAGACTTAAATGAGTCATTATGAGAAGGACACGTGGACCAATCACGTCAGAGTTTATGAATATGACTGTTAGGTCTGGACTTAAAGAATTTTCAGAAAAGTCAAGTAAAATACACGAGATGTAATAGACTACTCGAGTATATGCAACACTACTCGAGTAGGTAGAAGATGACTACTCGAGTACATAAGAAAAACTACTCGGGAGAAAGAGAAATCATTACTCGAGTACATGGAGTCAACTACTCGAGTAAATAAGAATGAAAAGAAATCAGCTACTCGAGTAACAAGAGTGACTTACTCGAGTACTTAAGTACTTACACGAGAGGTGGAGTATATTACTCGAGTAAAATAAATACTACTCGAGTATATAAGAATGAACTACTCGAGTATATAAGAAACTACTCGAGTCATAGACTTAGAAAATTTCTGGAACAGGAAAACTAAACTACTCGAGTATACAAAGTAAACTACTCGAGACACAAAGAACTACTTGAGTATATAACATGAACTACTCGAGAAAAAAAGGAACTACTCGAGTATATAACATGAACTACTCGAGTAATTCACTTAGAGAACTTTTCTGGAATGGAATTCTGGATTACTCGAGTATAAACACTGGACTACTCGAGTAGTAGATGAACTACTTGAGTACATGTCTTAGACTACTCGAGTAAGTGAGAACTACATGAGAGTCAGAATTCAGCTACTTGAGTATATAGATGAAACTACTCGAGTACTATATAGTACTACTCGAGCATTTAACTTAGAAAAGTTTGAGAAGAGATTTCCTGTAAACTCGAGAGAAGAAAGGGAACTACTCGAGTAGTTGATGTAACTACTCGAGATACATCTTATCTACTCGAGTAAGAGTATTATTACTCGAGTATGAATTCAGTAACTTACTCGAGTAGGTAAAGAACTACTCAAGTACTTTACTTAGGAAACTTTTCCTTGACAGAAATTTCTTCTTCTAAGGGAAATCAACATCAAGTCTCTTCTTTTAGTCCCATAGCTTGAGTATGAAGTGTATCCCAATAGAGAGGCTACACATGAGTCAACACTTTAGAACACACAATGAGGGATTACATTGTATGGTCATGTGTTTGGTGACCCATTGTAGACTGACATTGGTCTACACTTCCCATAAGAATTTCTGCAAACACATAACTCAAACCAAGCATCAAATACAACTTAATTCATCTTAGTTCAAGGGTGACTTCATCAAATCTGAGTTAGTGTGGATATAATACCCAACAATCTCCCCCTATTTGTAGAAGTCAGAACCCTTTACACTAAGGTGAATTATGGACATAAAAAGAATGCCAAGTAATAAAGCGGTGCAAGCAAGCATAAGACTAAGAAAAAGATAATGAGATCAAAAACTTTGAATTATATAAGTATGATTATCCAGAAATGTCATTAACAACAAAATCCATTTCCACAACTCATGAGTCCTTTTGGCTAGTTCTGATGATGTTGTCTGTCTTGTTTCTCTTGTTGTCTCCTTTGATAGCTGTAAGACTTAGGATAATAGTTGGGTGGTCTTGAAGGAGCAACAGGATTGTTTCTTCCATATTCTTTATCATATATCCTTCTCTTGGTCATGGACTTCTCATACAACTCCCATTCCTGGAAACTGTAGTGAATAATTCTGCTCTCATGGAAATCCAAAACTAATTTGAGTGTTTTTAGGATGAGGGACTTAGAAGTGGGAGACCAAACCTCAGCATGTTCGGGAGCTTTTCTTTTCTCAGGATCAAAGATTGGAATGGATTTGCTGGCAGAAGGACCTTCACCATATTTTCTTTTCTTCTTATAAGTCAGTATCTCAGGAGGGGCTTTGAGAAAGATATCTGCAGGATCATCTTCCCAATCCTGAGCATATGACTCTAGAGGAGCAAATGAGTCTCCAGGCCTTAGAGAAAAGGTAGGTTGCAGAGGAGGAGCAGGAGATTCAGCAGCAGCTAGGGGGTTTAGGTGATGAGGGATAATGGTAGGGTCGGCAGCAAATTCTGGAAGGATCTGGTTGTGCATCCATAGAGCAGTGTCATATGTGTGGAATTTGACACTCTATATCTGAGCTAGGACATCATCATGGATCTCTTTCATCTTAGTTTTCCATAGTTCTTTCTTGAGGGCATCAGATTTGTCCAAATATTCTTTCACCAACTTCTCCCCCTTTCTGACTTCAATAGATAGCTGGGAGATTGCATCATCTTTGGAAGTGCCAACTTCTTCACATATTTTCATCTTAGTGGCTTCAGCTCTTTTCTCCAATTCCATTTGATTATTAGCAAGATTCAGACCTTGCTCCATAACTTGTCCAACACTGGTTATGGTGTGGTCTAAGGCTTTGCCACCAATTTGGAACAGATGTCTGAGCTGATCAGTATTATGCTGGATCTCAGCAAATCCTCTGCTCATCTCAGTTTCTAGAGCAGTTACCTTATTAGTTACAGTCTTGAGACAAGTATCAAAGTAAGATATCTGTTCTTGAAGGAGAAGAGCAATCTGAGTCATCAAATCTGAGGAGGCAGGAGCTGTAGCAGTAGGAGGAGAAGAAGTAGATGGAGCAGAAGGAATAGGAGGAGCCACCCATTGAGCTATTTCTGTGAGGATAACAGAGCTCTGAACTCTTATAGTGGGTAACATGGCATCCCCTTCATCCATCATCTGAGGGAGAGAGAAATCCAAATTCCTGAGAGGAGATTCAGCTGGCTCAGGTGAGAGCTTATCAGAAATGAGAATTGTTTCTGGATGTTCTTGTTGAGCATCAGGAGACTTTGCTGGAGTTCTTGCTGGAGAAGTGTCTGGAGACCTTGCTGGAGACTACACTAGAGATTTTGTTGGAGATTGCACCGGAGTTGTGTCCTTGGGAATGTCAGTGGGTGGAGCATTTGGAGATAGAGGAGGAGGAGGAGACACAACTGCAGTTAATTCCTCTATCATGTCATTGATGGCAGCATCAGTGGATAGGAGAATTTCTTGAAGTTGTTGATCTATAGGGATATCATCTGGAGTGACTGGTGGAGGAGTAGGTGGAGGAGGAGTAGGCATCCTAGCTTGAACAGTAGGAGCAGGCTCCCTCTCAATAGGTGCACCAGAGGAGCTGGGGACCTGAGATGGAGAAGGAGATGGAGTCCTGTCCTCTGTGTCTATAACTTCAGCAACTTTGGCAGCTTGAGAGGGATTTTGCAACTTGAGTTCCCATCTTTGAATGGAGGAGATGGAGACCTTCTTCATGTGGTGAATAATGTTCCCATTGGAGAAACTGAATACTTCTGGATTTATCTCATGGAGAAGCAGGGAAATGATTCTGGCATAGTTGGGAGATTTTATACTCTCCTTTATTTTGGTCAGAATCATCAAGCCAAACTGAAAGGCTTTTCTACAGACAATAACTTGCATCAATTCAAAGAAATAAAGAGGTATGTCTCTGATGGAGTTGGTTTTGCATAGAAGAATCTTGCCAATGACATCAACCAAGAATTTTCCTTCAGCAGTCATATCAGACCGATTGATGTATTTTTCATCAGCAGAAATTCCACCGAATAAGCAAGTTCTGGAATATTCTTCATCACCCAGAAAATCATCTACATCTGGAACTGGCAGTCGAAGGAGTTGAGAAACAGAATTCTGGGTTAACTTGATCTTGATACCTTTAACTGAAGACTTCAATACTGTTCCATGGCGCTTGACCTTTACATTCCTGGAGAATTCTGCTACATCTGGGAAGAGAATGCGACACGGTTCTTGAAGGATGAAAGTTAATACGACGGTGTCGAGGAGAATCATGAGATGATGAAAGTCGTTAGAGAGCTCTGCAATCCCGGTGACGACAAACTCCGAACCCACACCGATCTTAGAGTAGGCGGCCATGGTTCAGAAGTCTTGGAGATGCAAAAACCCTAGAAAATTTCGACGGAGAGACGAAAAGGGCGCGGCTCTGCAACTGGTTGAGGAAGGCGCAGAGCCTGTTGGGAACTCGAGAGGGCAGAAATGATTTTATGTAGGTAAATTTCCATATTTTCTTATTTATATAACCCTAGGTTTATGTCTAATTATTTGAAAATGACTGAAGGAACCCATAAAAGAGGCGGCATAAGCCTGGGTTGCGCATAAGAAAATTTTAAAAAAAAACACGACTCGGCACATACACGAGTAGATGAATCAGGAGTTACTCGAGCAGGTAAACAGAAGTACTCGAGTAGGTGAGAGAGGTACTCGAGTAGATGAGTTAGGTACTCAAGTATGTGAAGTTGACTACTCAAGTATGTCAGTCTGCTACTCGAGTAGGTCAAGTAGACTACTCGAGTATGTCATTCTACTACTCGAGTAGGTCATATACTTACTCGAGTATGTTGTTACTTAATCGAGTCAAAAACTTAAACTTTTGAAAAACTCCAATTTTTGACTAACCTTTGAGCCTTAAGCCTTCTTGAAAGTCCAGCTTCTTCTAGTCTTCTTTGTCAAGCATCCCAAGTTCTGTTTTGAAGAACGAGAACTTGGTCTCGTCCAGTGACTTCGTGAAAATGTCTGCAATTTGCCTATCTGTAGGGACATATTGAAGGTCTATGTCCCCAAGCTCCACATGCTCCCGGATGAAGTGATACCTTAGCTCTATATGCTTTGTCCGGCTGTGCGAGACTGGGTTGTTGGCTATTTCCATTGCGCTGGAGGAGTCGCAAAACAATGGAATCTTTTCAAACTTCATGTTGTAGTCTTCGAACTGATTCTTTATCCAAAGTAACTGTGCACAACAACTGCCTGCAGAGATGTACTCTGACTCGACCGTTGAAATTGCCACACAGTTTTGCTTCTTGATATTCCATGAGATAAGCCTTCTTCCAAAGAATTGGCAAGTCCCTGAAGTGCTTTTCCTGTCATCTTTGCTCCCTGCAAAATCTGCATCTGAAAAACCTATTAGTTCGCTGTCATTACTTCTTGGGTACCATAAGCCAAGATTTGGTGTACCTTTAAGGTATCTCAAAATCCGCTTTGCAGCAGCGTAGTGAGATTCCTTAGAGTTCACCAGAAATCTAGCACAGACACATGTTGAGAACATTATGTCAGGCCTACTTGCAGTAAGGTAGAGCAAGGATCCAATAATGCTTCTGTACTTGGTTTCATCAAAAGGTTTCCCTTTTTCATCCTTGTCCAGAGACATTGTTTAACCCATTGGATTCCTCATCGAGGTTGCGTTCTCCATTCCGAATTTCTTAATTAGCCCTTTGGTGAACTTGGTCTGCGAGATGAAAATTCCATCTTCAGATTGTTTCACCCGAAGCCCTAAGAAATACTTCAGCTCGTCCATACTGCTCATTTCAAACTTCCCTTGCATAAGTTTTGAAAACTTCTTGCAAAGGTTGTCATCAGTAGAGACAAAAATAATGTCGTCGACATAGATTTGCACTAGCAAAATCTTGCTTTTAATTTCCCTAAGAAATAATATCTTGTCTATCTTTCCCCTTGTGAACTTGCTCTCAAGTATAAAGCTAGACAGCGTCTCATACCAAGCTCGAGGAGCTTGTTTCAGACCATATAATGTTTTGTGCTGTAAATAAACGTAATCAGGAAAGTTAGAATCAACGAAACCTGGAGGTTGTTCCACATACGCCTCTTCCTTTATGTCACAATTAAGGAAGGCAGGCTTCACGTCCATCTGGTAGACAATGAAGCCTTTGAGTGCAACATATGCTAGGAATAACCTTATTGCCTCCAGCCTTGCCACTGGAGCGTACGTCTGGTCGAAGTAGATTCCTTCTTCTTGACGATAACCTTTTGCGACAATTCTGACCTTGTTCTTCACAATCGTTCCATCCTCGTCCATCTTGTTCCTGTAGACCCATTTTGTCCCAATGACGTTCTTACCTTTGGGTCTTGGAACAAGCTTCCATACTTTGCAGCACTTGAACTGGTTTAGTTCTTCTTCCATATCCATTATCCACGTTGCATCCAAGTTTTCTTCTTCAAACTTCTTTGGTTCAACCTGCGAGAGAAAACTTAAATATAGATTCTCATTAGTTGTACCTCTGCAAGTTCTGACACCATCCCGGGGATCTCCTATGATCTGGTCCATGGGGTGATCCTTTAGATGTCTGAGCTCTAGAGTCCTTGCATCTGGATTGTCTTCTATCACCGAAGTGACTTCTTCATCTTGGATGACTTCTTCATCTTGATCATCAGTCTCTCCAATAGGGGTTGGAGTGGTGATCTTGATGAACTTTTCACCTTTGTCTTCGAACGGTTCATCCAAGCTAATTTCTTTCAGCTTTGCACCTGCATCTTCAATAAGAACACTAGAAGGGTTACTTTGCAGCAAACTTGTCTCATCAAATACAACATGTATCAATTCTTCTACCACCAGGGTTTTTCTATTAAATATCCTATATGCCTTACTATGACTACTATAACCTACAAAAATACCTTCAAAACTCTTTTCACTGAACTTTGTAGTATGATACTTGCAATTGTTTAGCACGAAGCATTTACAGCCAAAAATTCTAAAGTATGAGACTGTCGGTTTCCTGCCCTTCAGAAGTTCGTAAGGTGTCTTATCGTGGTTTTTGTTTATGAGGGCTCGATTTTGCACGTGGCATGCAGTGTTGACGACTTCAGCCCAAAAGTACTCCTGAAGTGAAGCATCACTCAACATGGTCCTGCAGGCCTCTATGAGTGTTCTATTCCTTCTCTCGGCCACTCCATTTTGTTGTGGAGTACGAGGAGAGGAAAACTCATGAAAGATAGCTAAGCTTTCACAAAATTCTGTCATGACCCCAGACTTGAACTCTGTTGCATTGTCACTTCTGATTTTGACTATGGATCAGCTGCACTCGTTCTGAACTTGCCTGACAAAATTAATAAAGATGTCAATGGTATCTGACTTGTGCTTCAGAAAGAACACTCACGCAAAGCACGAGTAATCATCAACAATTACCAACGTATAATCCTTACCTCCCAAACTTCTAATTTGCAGTGGACCGAACAAGTCCATATGCCGTAGATGAAGACATCTATTAGAATCCTTGCCAATAACGCTTTTAAAGGTAGCCCTTGTTTGCTTGCCTTTCACACATGCATTACAAGGTCTATCTTTGACGTACTTGACATTTGGGCCATCACGTACTAAGTTCATTGAAAATAATTTATTTATGGTTTTGAAATTAATATGTGCTAATCTCTTGTGCTATTGGTCACCAAGAGACGCACTATCTTTTGCTAAAAAGCACACTGGTGTTAAAGAATCTATACAAATGAAATTCAAGCAAAAAATGTCTCTGCTTCGAGTACCGGATAGAATCGTTTCCATATTGTCAACAGATTTTATCAAGCACTTGTCAGTGTGAAACTCAACTATGTATCATTTATCGCAGAGTTGGCTTATGCTTATAAGGTTATGTTCCAAACCTTCAATGTAAGCCACATCTGAGAAGGATACATTACCGTTAGTAATCATACCGTAGCCTCTAGTAATTCTACGGTCTGAACCTCCAAAGATTACTTTTGGTCTGTTCACAACTGGAGTAAAATTCTAAATAAGGCTTCTTGTCCCGGTCATATGCCGAGAGCATCCACTGTCTAAATACCAGATTGGCGTTTTGGTGGCCTTTGGACATACTTGCAATCACAGTCAGTTTGCCTTAGGAACCCAATTACATTTGGGTCCTTGGTCACAGGTTAGAATACTCCCCCTACGAGTATTAGCATCATGAGTGGTCTTTCTCATATTGCCAACATGAGAGGGTGTAGAATTTCTGGGATTAAACTAGCAATCGATGGACAAGTGACCAATTCTGCCACAACACCAACAGTCAAATCTGTTGTATCTTTGCCTTATGTTCTCCTGCTTGACCTTTTGGAATTGTGGTCTAGCAGGGGCAACATTCTTGGAGGAGGAAGCTTCATGATGATTACAATCACATGTTTTCTTCTCCTTTATTGGATTTTCTACAACAGGCTTTGCCTTTGGTGCCTTCTTGAAGTTATGGCCATGATTGAAAGGGCCATAGCTCTGAAGAATGACTTCTTCATAAGGTGCCTTAAAGACACTTTCGCCAAAGTTTCTGGGTCGAGTTCATCCTTGATAATGAGACTTTGGATCTACATAGGTATGCCTAGCATAGTGTCCGTAAGATGATTAAAGATCAAACTCATTTGAAAGAAATATAACCTTTTTGAACGTGGTCTGATCTTGAGGGGCTTTACCCTTCTCTTTGGTTAAGGCCTTTTTGGCGGCCTTATTCTTTCGTTGAGCCTTATTTCTCCTAGAGGATTTACTAGGAGCTTCTTCATGGCCTAATCCAGCACCCTTGGCCTTAGCTGAGAATTCAGCAATGAATGGAAGAACTGTCTTGGGCTTCGAGGTACTTTCAACTAGTTTCTTTTCAACAGCAAGTTGGGCTTCCAGTTCTTTGATGATTTTCTCTTTGAGGTCAAGGTGCTCAAGAGCCTTGTTATATTCTTCAATAGCATTATTGAAGTTCTCTTCGAGTGAGTCAGTCGTTGCGACTTTCTCTCTCAAGATGCTCTCTTTGGCTTTGAGAGACTTTATCTCTTTAGCCTGAGTTTTCACGACTCGGCGACATTTGTCGTAAGCCATGATTAACTCCTTATATTGGGCCATGAGTTCTGACTCATCGTCAAAAGATCTATCCTCACAATCATGTTCAGAAACTTCAGAATCAGAGAGAGGAGTGTGAGAGTTTACCTTCCCAGTGAACTGGGGCTCTTGTTCATCATCAGTTTGAGCCATGAGTCCAAAATAGGATTCTTCTTCTTCACTCGACTCAGATGAGTCAGAGTCACTAAGAGTCTTGCCCTTTTTGGCCATCAAGCTCTTCTCCGTCCTCTTCATGTTATACGAGGACTTCTTTTCCTCTCTTCTACCACCCTCCTTCTTGTGAGGGCAGTCAGAGATGGCGTGTCCTGGCTTATTACAACAATAACAAATAATGTTAGTCGAAACATGTTTGTTCTGTTTAGAGTTATACCTGTCATGGCTACTTGAGCATTTTATTTGCCGATCACCATCATGTCATGATCTTCTATAGGAGGCATCCTTGCCTTTCCATTGCTTCTTATTGTTCAAGAATTTCTTGAACTGCCGAGAGAGTAGTGAGAACTCTCCTTCTAATAGTTCAGAGCCTGAGGTGCTTGGCTCTGAGGTTTCTTCTTCACTAATTTCTAGTGCTGGAGTAGGAGGAACAGACTTGGACTTCTTAGAGGTGTCTGCCTTTAAAGCAACAAACTTCTCTTTGAATGCCGACCTGTTTTTCTCTTCTTCAGCCTTCCTGGTGTTGAGTTGGAGCTCATAGGACATCAGCTTCCCGAAGAGATTTTGAGGATCTGTCTCGGCCAGTTTTCCAAACTCCCTTATGACACAGACTTGTTATCCCATTCCTTAGTCAGGGATCTCAAGAATTTATCATTTATCTCTCCATTAGTGAAGACTCTGCCATAGACCCTTAGCCCATTCACTATCTTGAAGAAATTCTCAAAGGTGTTAGCAATGGTATCTTTGTTTCCTTGTCGGAAAGCCTCATACTTCTGATTTTGAAGGGATCTTCTATCATCCCTTACTTATTCTGTACCTTCCATCAAGTAACTAATGACTTCCACATCTCCTTCGCAGACTGGCAGTGAATCAGGTTTTGTAGCATAGAATCATCGACTGCACTTGCTATAATATTTTTTGCCTTTTTGTCCAATGAGACAAGTGCAATCTCATCCTTATCTAGATGCATAAGTTTCTTGGGGACTTGGTTGGTTGGATCTATAGTGGAGATTGTCATGGGAATATAAGGACCTTCTTCAACTATCATGAAGATCTTTGGATCCACAGCTTCCATGAAGAACTTGATTCTCTCTTTCCACATGGGAAAATTATTTTTGTTGCACAAAGGAAGCTTGGCAAAATCTTTAGCCTTGTCCATTTTGGTAGATCTCAAAAGATAACTATTGAAGCATCTGATCAAGGTGTCAACCTATTAACGATCAACCTGGCTCTGATACCAATTGAAAGTTAATAGTTGCCAACCTAAATCACCGAGAAGGGGGTGAATAGGTGAGATGTGCGTCTTTTTGCGGAATAAAAAAATTATAAACCAAAGCACAGTTCTATCTACCAATCAAACACAAACGAGGCAAGATTTATATTGGTTCCCCAACCTTGGGTACATCCAATTTCCCTCACCGATCTAGAAATACACTAGACTCGGCTACTCCACTATCTCGGATTGGAAAACAATCCTACCCTCGGAACAACGTTCCTACAAACTCGATCCACAAACCGGATCTACACTCGGAAGGAAAAACTTCCTACAATCTCGGAGTTGAAAAACTCCTACACTCGGAGAAAACTTCTCCTACACTAATGAAATAAACTTGTAAAGAAATACAAACAGTAAATCCTTGTCAGATCTACAAGAAATCGGCCTGGATCTTCTTCTTCTAGACTTTCCGGCTTTATCAGAATGTTGAAGAAGAATCTCGGCAAGATCAGATATGGACTTCTTGACTTTACACGATCGAATTAGAAGATGAAGCGTTGAGCGGAGATCTCGATCTGTAAAGCTTTCTTGATCTGAATCCTCAAAAAGGTGAAACCCCGGCCAGTCGGAAATCTGCGATGGCGGCGGCGGCGAGTTTCGTTCTTGGAGAGAGAAAGAGGAGACAGAATTATTTTGAGAGTGTACGACTGCAAAATCTCTTAGAATATTCTTTAAATAATTAGATTAGGGTTTGTCGGTTTAGACAAGACCTTTTATAGGAGAGGAGAAGATTAGACTTAAATGAGTCATTATGAGAAAGACACGTGGACCAATCACGTCAGAGTTTATGAATATGACCGTTAGGTCTGGACTTAAAGAATTTTCAGAAAAGTCAAGTAAAATACATGATATGTAATAGACTACTCGAGTATATGCAACACTACTCGAGTAGGTAGAAGATGACTACTCGAGTACATGAGAAAAACTACTCTAGAAAAAGAGAAATCATTACTCGAGTACATGGAGTCAACTTCTCGATTAAATAAGAATAAAAAGGAATCAGCTACTCGAGTAACAAGAGTGACTTACTCGAGTACTTAAGTACTTACACGAGAGGTGGAGTATATTACTCGAGTAAAAGAAATACTACTCGAGTATATAAGAATGAACTACTCGAGTATATAAGAGACTACTCGAGTCATAGACTTAGAAAATTTCTGGAACAGGAAAACTGAACTACTCGAGTATACAAAATAAACTACTCGAGACACAAAGAACTACTCGAGTATATAACATCAACTACTCGAGAAAAAAGGAACTACTCGAGTATATAACATGAACTACTCGAGTAATTCACTTAGAGAACTTTTCTAGAATGGAATTCTGGATTACTCGAGTATAAACACTGGACTACTCGAGTAGTAGATGAACTACTCGAGTACATGACTTAGACTACTCGAGTAAGTGAGAACTACACGAGAGTCAAAATTCAGCTACTCGAGTATATAGATGAAACTACTCGAGTACTATATAGTACTACTCGACTATTTAACTTAGAAAAGTTTGAGAAGAGATTTCCTGTAAACTCGAGAGAAGAAAGGGAACTACTCGAGTAGTTGATGTAACTACGCGAGATACATCTTATCTACTCGAGTAAGAGTATTATTACCCGAGTATGAATTCAGTAACTTACTCGAGTAGGTAAAGAACTACTCGAGTACTTTACTTAGGAAAATTTTCCTTGACAGAAATTTCTTCTTCTAAGGGAAATCAGCATCAAGTCTCTTCTCTTAGTCCTATAACTTGAATATGAAGTGTATCCCAATAGAGAAACTACACATGAGTCAACACTTTGGAACACACAATGAGGGATTACATTGTACGTTCCTGTGTTTGGTGACCATTGTAGGCAGACATTGGTCTACACTTCCCATAAGAATTCCTGCAAACACATAACTCAAACCAAACATTAAATACAACTTAATTCATCTTAGTTCAAGGGT
Organism: Platanthera guangdongensis; assembly: GCA_039583875.1. NCBI lineage: Eukaryota > Viridiplantae > Streptophyta > Magnoliopsida > Asparagales > Orchidaceae > Platanthera > Platanthera guangdongensis. Next base: position 13,712 of record JBBWWR010000250.1, on the reverse strand, counting down.
GACTTCATCAAATCTAGGTTAGTGTGGATACAATACCCAACACCTGTCTATATTTGTAATGCCCCAAAACTCAAAAGAGCGACGAGAGGCGTTTTGAGCCAAGTTTGGAATTTGACAGAGGGCACACGGCCTGGAACACGGGCGTGTCCCAGGGCGTGTCGAGCTTGGGTCGATGACATGGCCGTGTGGACGACGAAATTTGGAGTAGACGATCATCGAGCAGCGAACACGGCCTGGGACACGGGCGTGTCATAGGCCGTGTGTGTCTCGGGTGGTTGGACGATTTTATTCACAGGTGAAACACGACCTGGAAACCCAGGCATGTTTAGTGGTGACACGACCGTGTCAAATGGGACACGGGCGTGTCCAATACCCGTGTTTGTCTTGGGTCGCTACTGGCCTATGTCGATGGAGGAACACGGCCGGGAACACGACCGTGTACTGGATGACACGGGCGTGTCAGGTCAAAAACGGGCGTGTCGGGTGCCCGTGCAATTTTCGAGACGCGTCGATTTCGACGGCGAATGGGGGACACGGCCTTGAACACGGGCGTGTCACAGGCCATGTTCGGCCCAGATTTTGCATTTCATGCACGAATCATGGTCATTCGTTTCTTTAATTTGCGATCTGATGGCTGGGGGGTGCTAGTGCTTGGATATACCCGGGATTGGGCCTTTGAAACCCTCATTTCACTTGAGTGGTTCTCTTTCTAAGTCTAGAGAGAGGGGAGAGCAAAGGAGGGAGAAGAAGCATAGATCTGGTCACCGGCGGAGCTTCGGAGCTCCAAATCGCGAGCAGACTTCGGATCTACGGAGGCAAGGAGATTGCGGTGCTTTTCATCCGCATATATTTCCATGGCGCTAAGGAAGAATGCTAGGGTAATGATTCTATACTTGAGCTGTGAATCTCTACTTCTTTTGCATAGGGAAGCCTGTTCTCGCGAGTTTGCGGTGAGTTTGTTGCGTTCCTTCGAGTAGACATGAATAGTCCCCGTTCTGTACATGTAGAGTCCGTAATCGAGAATGGATATAGGCATTGTACAACCTCGGGCTCGCAAGAAGCCCTCAATGAGAAAATAAGTCGAGGCAAGCGAATGGGACCAGGGGACCCCTCGCAAGAGGCGAGACGATTGTCTCTTCAGTGAGCAAGGTGCCCCATTTGGGGGCGATAGGGACTCCAGAGGCGAGAGGGCCTCCAGAGGCGAGAAGGCCTCCAGCGGCGAGAAGACCTCATAGCGAAGGGCGCCGGCGAGACGGGCAGTGGTGTCCATCTCGCCGACAGGTGCTTCTCCCCTCGCCAGGGCAAGAAGAGACCATTTTTATATTTCCATGTCAACATGGGTTTTTACTCTTCTAACCCGGGTATTTTTACCCTCTTACCCTTAGTGGCCTGCGTATAGCTCCTCAGAACAGCGGAATTTGGCTGTTGGCAGACCCAGCTAGGGGTACCCTGGTAATTTTAGACCGGTACCGTTTTGTTATTGGCAGTTCAGTTTCCGAAATCTATAAATAAGCCCATAGGGGTTCTTTAGAAGGGGACTTTTCGGACTCCCGGAGATTTACTGGCATTGTCTTCTGTGCCTTCTGAGGAACTCCAAGCCCAGCTTTTGGCTTTGGAGGGGAAGCTCTCAGTGACCTTCCGGGTAAGCGGTGGGACCTCCCTGCTGCAGCTTTGGGCCAGTTTTCTAGTCCTTCACGACCAGTCGGAGGTCGGAGTTTGGGCCAAGTAGGTGTCGGCTACGCCCCTATTTTGCGAACATTTGTCGGAGTTAAATTTTGGCTTCAACAGTTCTGGTGCGGTGAGCGTGGAAGGTAGCCGGTGCAAGAAAAGTTTGAGTTTTGGTCTTATGGCATGAGGTGAAGGTGAAGGATCTGGTTCTGGAGGTTCCCCCTCCCGGGTAGAAGAGGCGACAAGGAAGATACTGGAGGACTTCAGGCGAAAGGTCATGCAGACCATAAGCTTGGCCTTCTCGGCAAGGAGCGAGTGGGCGACGCCTCAGGTCCCGATCGAGGTGGTCCCGCTCTTAGGCGAGAACGCCCTTGGTCAGCGCCCAGGGAAGGAGGTCCCGGAGGAGGCTGGCGAGAGGGACGTGGCGGTGCAAGAACTCATCTCAGGCCAGCTTCCCGGGAAGGAGATCCCGGCAGAAGACGGCGAGAAGGAGGCAGCTGTGTGAGAGCTCTTTCCTGGGCACGGTCTCGCGGATCAGGCCAGCCAGCCGAGGCCGCGAGACGTGCCCTCTCGGCAAGCAGCCGGCGAGAGCCCGTTCAGTGAACTCGTCATCTCGGCTCCGGTGCCGGAGGGGTTCCGGGAGCCCGACATGTCCTACTACTCGGGGAAGGATGATCCGGTACAGCATGTGCAGTGGTTTGAAGATGTGGTTTCGATAAGGCAGATGACGGATGCATTTAAGTGTCTGCTATTTGCCATCACCTTGAAGGAGAAGGCGCGAGACTGGTTCCACCAGTTACCGGCAAGGTCAATCTATTGTTTTGAGGATCTGCGGAGGGGCTTCTTGTTGAGGTTTTCAACATCGAAGAAGCGTAAGAAGGAGGCAGAGTGCTTGTTCTCGGTAAGGCAGAGGCAGGATGAGACATTGGGACACTACGTGGATCGGTTTCAGGAGGAGATCCTATTGGTCCAGGTGGTCCCTGGATATACGCTGATGCTTGCGTTTACCCTGGGACTGAGGCCAGGCGTCTTTAGTATGGAGTTGAAAAGGGTGCCCCCCTCTCTTTTGAGGAGCTCATGGAGAGGGCGGCAAAGGAGACGGATTTTGAGAGGGTCAATCCGGCGTTTGCAAGAAAGTTGGCCAGGTTGGAAGAGGACGATGTGAAGGAGCCAGGAGCGGGAAAGCAGAAGGAGCAGAGGGAGCAGAGAGAAGAGAGAAGAAGAGAGGAACCCCGAGGTCAGGGGCAGCAAGGACAGCATCATCGGGGGGCCCGAGAGCCGAACAACCGGATAGGTTGGAGGCCTCAGGAGGGTCGCCCCCAGGAGGGAGGAGGTTTCCAGGGAAGGGATAACTTCCGTGAGCCAAGGAGGTTTGATTAGCTGACATGGAGACAAGGGGCGAGGGATTGATTTCAGCATCAGCAGGAGGCAATGGGGATCGGTCGAGGCAGAGGAGGAAGGAGAGGAGCTCGAGGAGGAGCTGGAAGAAGGGAAGATGGAGGAGGAAGAAGGGGCAGGGTGGCGTCGCCTTTCTGTGACTTCCATCAGGAGGAGGGTCATGCAACGGCCACCTGCCCAGAGTTCTTGGAGATGAGAGAGGCCAGAGGATTAAGGAGGCAGGATCCTCCAGTAAGGATCGTGTAAGTGCAGTAAGGGGAGACGGAGGATAGGTGCGAGGACCAGGTGGATGTAGGAACCCGGGGAGGAATCGGGTCAATCCATGGAGGGATTGGGATCAAGGCCACCCGAAAGGGGAGCCTCCAGACCATGTTCCGAAAGGGGGTAGCCTCGACCTCCCAAACCCCACCCCCGCAAGAAAAAATTACCTTCTCTTCAGAGGACATGCCGGAGTATGAGGACCTGTTTTGCGATGCCTTGGTAATCCAGACGGCGGTGGAAAATTTTACAGTCTCCAAGATCCTGGTAGATAATGGGAGCTCTGTAAACGTGTTCTTTAAGAGAGCCTTCAATGAGATGCAGGTGGAAGCCAAAAGGATCTTGGCCTCGGATGGACCGTTGTTCGGGTTCTCCAGAGAGAGGAAAGAAGTGGAAGGGGGAGTGGGGCTACACGTGAGGTTGGGGGGCATGTCACGGAACTGCAGGTTCATGATTGTAGATGCCCCGAGCAGCTACAACGCCATCTTTGGACGTCCCCTCATCAGTGCCTTTCGCTGCGTTCCCTCCTCTTTTCATCAGTGTCTCAAGTTCAACAACGGAGGGGTGCAGGTCAGGGTCAGGGTCAGGGGGGATCCGAAGGTGGCAAGGCAGTGCTACGTCACAGCGGTCAACACCATATCTTGGATGGCAGAAGCAGAGAAGTTGGAGAAAGAGATGGCAGTGCGTGAAGAAGCTGTCGAGAAAGAGGAGGTGAGCCCAGAGGAAATGAGAGAAGGAACCAAAGAGGAAGTCGGGGGAGAAGAGACCGAGAAGCAACAAGGAGGTATGCAGGAGGCCCAGGGGGGTGTAGAGGTCGAGCAGCAGCAGGAGAGCCCGGAAGGGGCAATGGAGATTGAGGAGGAGCAAAGTGGAGGAGATGTGCAGGAGGTCCGGAGGAGCGGGGAGTTGGAGCCACAGGAAGGAAGGCAGGAGGAATTGGAAGGAGAAAGGGCTGAGGAGGAAGCCCAGAGAGGCGTGGAAATTGAGCTGCAGCAGGGTGAGGCGATGGAAGTTGAGGGATCAGGAGGGGAGGAAGAGCCGGAGCTGGAGGAAGAAGCAAGGGACGGATGGGAGCAGTCACGACTGGAGGTGGCCGAGGAAGTGGTGGAGATGGAGGTCTACACCAGCCAAGGGCAGGTAAAAAGGGTGCGGATCAGTGGGGGCTTGAGCCCCGAGGACCAGGAGCGGGTGCAGGCCTGCATTCACAGCAACATCGACGTCTTGGCTTGGAGCGCGGCAGACATGTCGGGCATCGATGCGGACGTGGCCTGCCACCGCCTGAATCTGGACCCCCGGACGCGCCCCATATGCCAGAAGATGAGGACCATCGCAACAAAGCTGGAGGAGCCAATACGCAAGGAGGTCAAGAAGCTCCTGAAGGCGGGCTTCATCTCAGAGATCCAGTATCCAGGCTGGATATCCAATGTGGTAATGGTGAAGAAGGGAGGTGGAAAATGGAGAATGTGTATTGACTTTTCTTTATTAAATAAATCATGCCCTAAGGATTGCTACCCCCTGCCTCGAATTGACGCGCTGGTTGATTCAGCCGTCGGTTTTTATATTATGAGTTTTCTGGATGCTTTTTCAGGTTACCATCAGATCTGGATGCACCCTCCTGACATCAAGGACGTCTTCTTCATCACAAGGGAAGGGTGCTTTAGCTATAACATGATGCCCTTTGGGTTGAAAAACGCAGGGGCTACCTACCAACGGATGATGGATCGAGTTTTCCAAGGCCAGATGGGCCGCAACCTAGAGGTCTACGTTGATGATCTCATGGTGAAGAGCAAGGTAGTGAATTCGCATCTCCAGGATCTGAAGGAGACGTTCGCCACCTTGAGAAAGTTCAAAATGAGGTTGAACCCCCTAAAATATGTTTTCGGGGCAAGTCGTGGGAAGTTCCTTGGGCACCTTCTGACCCCGGCGGGGGTAGAACCTAATCCAGATAAAGTAAAAGCCATTCTAGAGCTAGAATCACCGCGAAATGCTAAGGAGGTGCAGCGCTTGACAAGAAAGTTGGCCGGCCTTAGCAGATTCCTCTCCAGGTCAGGGGAGAAGTGCTCACCTTTCTTTAAAGTGCTACGAGGGAATCAGAGGTTTGAGTGAACCGCGGAGTGTGAAGAAGCTTTTCAAAAGCTGAAGGAGCAACTCTCCCTGGCTCCTCTACTTCAAAGCCCAAAGGAGGGGGATGATCTAACCTTGTAAATAGGAGTAGGAGCAGAGGCGGTGAGCTCCGTCCTAGTCAGAGAAGAGGGGAAAAAGCAGCTGCCCATTTATTATGTTAGCAGGATCCTAAAGAAGGCGGAGCTTCGTTACCCTATCCTAGAAAAGCTGGCATACGCCTTGATCATTTCATCCAGGAAGCTCCGGCCATATTTCTAAGCACATTCAATCAGCGTGGTGACGGACCATCCTCTCCGTAAGATTTTCGAAGGAGTGGAGCACTCGGGTAGGCTCGACAAGTGGTCTATCGAGTTGAGTGAATTCAACATTTCATTCGTGCCAAGGCTCTCCATTAAGGCACAGGTGGTGGCCGACTTCTTGGCAGACTACGTCGCAGAAGTCGGGGCCGAGGAGTCGTGGCCACAGGAAGCATGCAAGATGACGGTTGATGGGGCCTCGAGAAAGCACTCCCTCGGAGAGGGGGTGGTACTGACAAGTCCTCAAGGGGTGACCAAAGAACAAGCGATCGCTTTGCATTTCCCCACAACCAACAACCAAGCAGAATACGAGGCAGTGATAGCCGGCCTTCGCTTGGCAAAGGAGCTCGAGATTAAGGACGTTGAGGTTTTCACGGATTCATTGGTGGTGGCATCTCAGATTTGAGGAGAGTTCGAAGCTCGGGAGCCCACTCTTGTGAAGTATTTGTCCAAGGTGAGGGCAATCATCGGGGGGTTCCGGACGTTCTCCATTCAGAACGTCCCCAGAGAAGAGAGTGTTGCTGCCGACTGATTGGCTAAGTTCGGACCTCGGGGAGGGGGTACCCTTACTGATTTATTCCATCCAGCGATCAAAGAGGGGGGCTAATGGAGGTGGATCGGAGACCCTCGTGGGTGGATCCTTTCGTTACCTTCTTCTTGACAGGAACCCTCCCTGAGGGGATCAAGGAGGCAAGAAACTTCCGCCACAAGGCAACTCATTATCTTATGCATGAAGGAGGATTGCAACGTAGGATGCTTTCAGGTCTCCTAGCTCGATGCGTGACGGAGGAAGAGACCAGACACGTTTTGGAGGAGGTGCACTCCAGGGAATGTGGTAGTCATTCCGGAGGGAGGACATTGGAAGTAAGGGTGGTCGGACAGGGGTACTTCTGGCCCACCCTGAGGAAGGACGCGACAGAGTTTGCAAGGAAGTGCAGAAAATGCCAGCTCTACACCCCCCTCCAGCTCTTGCCGTCTCAAAGGCTCCGAAGTATCACAACACCATGACCCTTCGCCATTTGGGGGATGGATTTAGTTGGGCCTTTCCCTCCAGCTAGTGGACAAAGAAGATTCCTCCTGGTTATGATAGATTACTTCTCCAAGTGGCTGGAGGTTAAGGCGTTAGCAAAGGTAACATCCCAAGTCATCAGGAACTTTGTCTGGGGGGAGATCATCTGCAAGCACGGGTTGCCTCAGGCCATCGTCACGGATAACGGTCCTCAGTTTGTTAGTGAAGAGTTCATCAGCTTCTGCACTCAGCTGGGCATCGACCTCAGGTTTGCCTCCGTCCACCACCCCAAGAGCAACAGCCAGGTGGAGGCGGCAAACAAGATTATCGTAAACCTGCTAAAAAAGAAGGTGGAGAATTTGAGAGGGAATTGGGTAGAGCAGCTCCCCTCGGTACTGTGGGCTTTGAGAACAACCCCGAACACGGCCACTGGCGAGACTCCCTTCAAGCTTTCCCATGGATGTGAGCCAGTCCTACCCGTGGAGTTCGAGGTCCGATCCCTACGAGTTGCGGCTGCAGGTGATGGGGACGAGGCGTGGAGGATGGAAAATGAAGAAGGCCTGCACCTCTCGCTAGACCTGGCAGAGGAGCTGTGAGATGTAGCAGCCATCAGATAAGAAGAGATCAAGCGTCGAATGGCAAAGCACTTCGACAAGCATATCAGGATAAAGCAATTCGCGGAGGGAGATCTGGTACTAAAAAAGGTTGATGCGGCAGGGAGGTCTGCCCCGGTGGGAAAGCTCAATCCAAATTGGGAGGGGCCTTATATTGTAGAGAGAGTGTTAAAAGCAGGAGGCTACTACCTCCAGGATGTGGAGGGTAGGATCTTGAGTCACTCCTGGAGTGTGGATGACTTAAAACGCTTCTACCCATGAAAAGGGAGAGCGGTATATATGTACTCAAATCATGGTCAATATAATATACTTCTCGAATTATTTCTTGTTTATTGTTTATTGAGAAGTCCTAATGACAGGAAGAGGGAACGTCATCGGCACCCCGAGCTCGGCTCGGCCCCAGGTAGACCCGCTGCGCTGGCTCTCATCTAGCTGGCAGGTCCGAAGGCTCGCCTGTGGGGGATAGGTTTGGATTGAGGTATCTTCATCAGCACCCCGAGCTCTGCACGACCCCAGGTAGACCCGCTGCGCAGGCTCTTATCTAGCTGGCAGGTCCGAAGGCTCGCCTGTGGGGGATAGGTTTGGTTTGAAAATGTCATTGGCACCCCGAGCTCGGCTCGGCCCCAGGTAGACCCGCTGCGCAGGCTCTCATCTAGCTGGCAGGTCCGAAGGCTCGCCTGTGGGGGATAGGTTTGGATTAAGGTATCTTCATCGGCACCCCGAGCTCGGCTCGGCCCCAGGTAGGACCCGCTGCGCAGGCTCTCATCTAGCTGGCAGGTTCGAAGGCTCGCCTGTGAGGGATAGGTTTGGTTTGAAAATGTCATCGGCACCCCGAGCTCGGCTCAGCCCCAGGTAGACCCGCTGTGCAGGCTCTCATCTAGCTGTCAAGTCCGAAGGCTCGCCTGTGGGGGATAGGTTTGGTTTGAAAACGTCATCGGCACCCCGAGCTCGGCTCGGCCCCAGGTAGACCCGCTGCGCAGGCTCTCATATAGCTGGCAGGTCCGAAGGCTCGCCTGTGGGGGATAGGTTTGGATTGAGGTATCTTCATCGGCACCCCGAGCTTGGCTCGGCCCCAGGTAGACCCGCTGCGTAGGCTCTCATCTAGCTGGCAGGTTTGAAGGCTCGCCTGTGGGGGATAGGTTTGGTTTGAAAACGTCATTGGCACCCCGAGCTCGGCTCGGCCCTAGGTAGACCCGCTGCGCAGACTCTCATCTAGCTGGCAGGTCTGAAGGCTCTTCTATGGGGGATAGGTTTGGTTTAAAAACGTCATCGGCACCCCGAGCTCGGCTCGGCCCTAGGTAGACCCGCTGCGCAGGCTCTCATCTATCTGGCAGGTCCGAAGGCTCGCCTGCGGGGGATAGGTTTGGTTTGAGAACGTCATTGGCACCCCGAGCTCGGCTCGGCCCCAGGTAGACCCGCTGCGCATGCTCTCATCTATCTAGCAGGTCCGAAGGCTCGCCTATGGGGGATAGATTTCGTTTGAAAACTTCATTGGCACCCGGAGCTCGGCTCGGCCCCAGGTAGACCCGCTGCGCAGGCTCTCATCTAGCTGGCAGGTCCGAAGGCTCGTCTGTGGGGGATAGGTTTGGTTTGAGAACGTCATTGGCACCCCGAGCTCGGCTCAGCCCCAAGTAGACCCGCTGCGCAGGCTCTCATCTAGCTGGCAGGTCTGAAGGCTCGCCTGTGGGCAATAGGTTTGGATTGAGGTATCTTCATCGGCATCAAGCTGACAGGGCAGTGAATTCACTTTGGCAGAATAGTGTGGAAAGTCTCCTTAAGCGACATTACACCATAGTATCTCAGCTTAGTCCTAGGGAACAAAAATAAACTAAGGAAAAAGGGTGTGGAGTAAGGCAGGTGGCGGCACTCGCAGCGGACGGTTTTGAGGATCGTCTCGCCATTCGCGAAAGGACACTCGCGAGACAAGGTATTGCGTCGACTCGCGGCCGTAAGCGCGTCGAGGAGTCGTCTCGCGTAGAATAGAAAAAGGCAGAATACAGAAAGGGCTATGCGGCGAGACAGAGGGGTAGCACCTTCCCGCAGGCCGGAACAAGCCAGGGATTAACTTCACAAAATAAAGAACAAAAAATAGAGACAGAACAAAAATGAGCATTCGCTCGTTACTTGACAGGTACCACAAAAAAATATATATGGTTTAAAGTTTTACAACAATGAAAGGTGGAGAGAGTGATTCTAAATCTTGGAAGCGACACGTCAGTCCTCCTCACCAGATGAAGAATCATCGCTCTCCTCGCTATAAAGTTCAGGGACCAAGTCGCGAGAAGTCACAGTTTCGGAATCGTCTTTTACAACCCCCAAATCCTTCATCATTTGCAGCACCATCTCTGCCGCCCGAACGCCAGCGTCTCGGCACCGCTCCTCGACTTCCTCATGAGAGTAATGTGGCGGAGGCGTCCGGAAGGGCACACGGCGAGACGACGACGCGACATCAGCCTGAAGACGTGCATTCTCAGCTGTCAATACCCGGACCTCCTCCTCCAAATCCGCCACGCGCGAGCGCAATTGTTCTGCCGTCTCGGCATCCTGCGAGACGACCCAACAGTTAGCCAAGAATGATTGAAAAAGAAAAAGAAAGACCAAAGGAAAAAGTCTTAAGGCTTACCACGCCGTCTTGGGCCTTCGCGAGGAGGGACTCGGCATCAGATAGCCTTTTCGCTAGCCCGGTGGACTTCTCCCGCTCCGCCTCCAGGATCTCCTCGCTCGCTTTCCATTTTGAGTTAATATAAGTAAGGTGGCGAGAGGAGCGGTGCAAGAACTCCAAGGCCCTCATTTAATTGTGGGAAGTTTTTAGCACGAGATCCTTGGTGGACTCGCTTCCAGGCGAGACGGCATCAAGGCTGCCATAGAGGTCGTACCCCACGGCGAAGGCATGGCTGGTGGGGACCTCCTGCTCCTTCCAAGAAGGAAGGAGAGTGGAGATGGACACGCGGTTGGCGTCCCGCCCCCACAGCAGAACTGGGTCGCCGACGACATCATGAACCACGGGACCCAGGTTATAATTCATATGGGATGAGGGGACGGGACGGCTAGCGGAGTCGCCTTCGCGAGAGGAAGTGGCAGCCGCCTGATCAGGAACAGTAGCTTGCGGGTTGGACGCCATAGCAGGTAGGTTGGAGGCAGCGACCGGTTGATTAGGGAGTACCGTCCCGCGAGTAGGCGAGACAGCCTGATGGTTAGGCGAAAGGGGCGGTGGAGATTCCCCTACAGAAATAGGGCTCCCTTGGGGAGCTTTCTTCTTTTCCTTAGAGATGACTACGACCTTTTTCATCTTTTTCTTGGGAGGGCTAGACTGAGAGGGGGCCGTGTCGCCTGTGGGCCTCTTCGGCGGAATGGGTGCCAAGGACTCTCTCGCCGCCTCTGCCGCTGCGTTGGCAAGATCAAGACCCTTCGCTGGGAGGATGTTGCTCTTGTAAGGGGGGAGGGCTGGAATGATTCGCTCACCTAAAGGCAAGCAAGGGTTATTAAGCGGCGAGACGGCAAATAGCGAGGTGCGAGAATGAAAGAATGAGAATACCTTCACCAGAGAGCACTGGGGGAAGCGAGTCGAGACCTCGTCGCAAGAAGTTGACATCGAAGTTCTTGCCGACTAGGTATTCACACAGCAGCTTCTCTGGGCCGCTGACTTGTGGGGTGGTGTAGAAGCTCTCTGGCGGAGACACTGGCGCGAGAGGGATGCCGTCAAAATCAGCACGATCTCCCCAGATGAAGACAAATCGAGTGAGCCAGTGGTGGTTCTTATTGGGCGTCTCACACACTTTAAGCCCCTGCTCAATAAAGTACGAGACGCCATCGGCGTTGGCGTGGTAGATAAAGAGCTTGCGGAAAGTCGTCAAGCTGAATTCGATGCGCTCCCGGCGCATATAGCAGGCAAAAGCGATCAACACCGAGATGGCGTTAGGGTTGAACTACGCCGGGACGACCCCAAAATATTTGAAGACCTGTTTTACCTCAGGCCAAAGGGGCAGCCGCAACCCCGCCTCAAAATGCGAGACGGGGAAGGCGAGTTCCCCCGGGTAGTAGGTATTAATGCACTCACCGACTTTGGGGGGATGCGACTCGAGACCTTTGAAAGAAAACGGTTGTCAACCTAAATCACCTAGAGGGGGGTGAATAGGTGAGTTGTGCGTCTTTTGCGGAATAAAAAATATTTAGAGCACAACACAGAACTATCTACCAATATCACAGACGACACAAGAATTATAGTAGTTCCCCTACCTTGGGTACATCCACTTTCCCTCACCGATCTAGCAATCCACTAGACTCGGCTACTCCACTATCTCGGATCGAAAAACCGATCCTACCCTCAGAACAAAGTTCCTACAAACTCGATCCAAACAACGGGATCTACACCTAGGAAGATAACACTTCCGACAAACTCGGAGTGAAAAACTCCTACACTCGGAGAAACTTTCTCCTACAAGATTAATAAAATTTTAGAAAAATTATACAAACAGTAAATCCAATCAGATCTGATGAAACGGCCAGAAACTTCTTCTTATGGACTTTGCAGCACTGTCAGAAATCGGTGAAGAGAATCTCGGCCCAGATCTGGATCTTCTTTGCTTTTACAGAATCATAGAGAGAAGACGAATAGTGATGTCGATCTCGATCTGTAACTTTCTTCAGAATGAGTACTCTGAAATTAGAAGCAGTGGCCGGAGAAGATGGTGTCGGCAGCGGCTTCCGTTCCGTGAAAGACAGAGAGAGGAGTCGACTGAAGACTTTCTTAAAATAAAATGACAAGAAGGGTTGGAGAATACCTAGGGTTTGTCATTTTCTGATAAGACTTTATATAGGAGAGAATAACGGTCATAATCGATCATAATGATGTACACGTGGACCAGTCATGTCGCGTGATTTGAAAATTCTGTCAGAAAAGGACTTGGACGAAATTTCAGGAAAGTTCAGCCATATACACGAGTAAGAGAAGAGCTACTCGAGTAGTTGAATAACTACTCGAGTACATGAAGGAGAACATACTCGGGTATATAAAGATAGGCTACTCGAGTAGGTAGAAATCAACTACTCGAGTAAGCAGAAAGAACTACTCGAGTATATATAGAGAACTACTCGAGTACATAAAGGATCTACTCGAGTACAAGAAAGACTACTCGAGTATATTACATAAACAACTCGAGTACATGAAGGACTACTCGAGTGGAATACTTAGAATAATTTTCTGGAGACGTCAGCAAGCAGCTACTCGAGTAGTTGAACTAAACTACTCGAGAGGAGGTGATCTACTCGAGTACGTGAAAATTCTACTCGAGTAAAAGACTTAGAAAATTCTGGAGTTAGGAAAATTTCAAAGTACACGAGTGAAACACGATCTACTCGAGTAGGTATAATGAACTACTCGAGTATGATACTATCTACTCGAGTATGTGAGTATACTTACTTGAGTATATGAGTGTTTATACTCGAGTCCATGATTTAGAAGAATTTTGACGAGTGAAGCCTTTAATACTCGGGTATAATAAATGATCTACTCGAGTATATAAACATGCTACTCGAGTATATGACTAAGTCTACTCGAGTACATGACTTAGCTACACGAGAAATACACTTAAGTACTCGAGTATAAAGCTTCTTTACTCGAGTAAATTATAACCAATCTACTCGAGTAGTTATGGACCTACTCGAGTAAAAGACTTTGAGAAATTTTGTTGTTGGAAACTCTTTCTTCTAATGTAGTCAACTTCCAATTCTTTTCCCAAGGTCCAATAGCTTGAATATGAAGTGTATCCCAATAGAGAGACCACACATGAGTCAACACCTTGGAATATGCAATGAGGGATTACATTGCACAGTTCCTGTGTTTGGTGACCCACTATGGACTGACCTTGGTCTACACTTCCCAGTGAAATTCCTGCAAACATATAACTCAAACCAAGCATCAAATACAACTTAATTCATCTTAGTTCCAGGGTGACTTCATCAAATCTGGGTTAGTGTGGATGTAATGCCCAACAATGTCCCCCTATTGTTGAAGTCAGAACCCTTTACACTAAGGTGAATTATAGACATAAAATAAAACTAAGTAGAAAAACATGAGCAGGTAAGCAATAGACAATGAAAAGATAATTAGACAGAAATCTATAATTGTATATATGTAAATTTCCAAAAACATCAAGTCTATAACTTGTCATTTCAATCTCCCAACATCTTTTAGGTTTAGGCTTAGGTTTGCTGCTTTTCCATCTTTTCTTGCTGTCTTCTTAGATAGCTGAAGGGCCTTAGGGAAATATTTAGGAGGTCTTGGAGGAGCAGCAGGATTATTCTCCCAAACTCTCTATCATGGATCTTCCTTTATAGCATAGATTT
>JBBWWR010000248.1:0-54942 GCA_039583875.1 Platanthera guangdongensis | reverse complement strand
GGTAATGCCAACCAATGGAACTAAAGTCCTCGGAGCTAAACAGAGGAGGTCACGGGAGTCTACATGGCTGATGACAGGACGGAAATTTAGTGCACACGGCCAGACACACGCCGTGTGCCCTGACCCGTGTCCTATGCACCTGGAGCTGAATAATTTGGGCGCAGACGATGGAACCTCACACGGGTATGGCACACGCCCGTGTGCCTACCCGTGTCATCTTTGCACACGACTGACAACCAACCCGTGTCTGAAGAACACGGCCGCACACACGGCCGTGTCCATACCCCGTGTCATCTGACACGGCCCACTACCAGACACACCTTCTCGTGGGGAACCGCCCAGGAACCGCCTAGGAACCGTCCACACGGCCTGGCACACGGCCGTGTGGACCCGTGTCCGACCTGTTTGCAAGGGAACTATAAATTTCCTGTAGAAAAATTTGTTTAGGACTTTGGATCATTTCTGGATTGGAGAACTGCTGGAGGCCGAAGGGGAGCATCCAAGACAAGGAGGATTGAAGGGTATTTTATATGTATTTTATTTAATCATTAACCCTTTGAATCCTTCCTTTATCTTGATGATTAATCTTCAAATTTATGTTTTAATTTGCATGAATTTCTCTTTGAACATTTAGTAATCATGTATCAACTTGTTTTTGTTACATTTTGTAGTATTTTATTTGTGTTTATGCAATCAAACAAAGAGTTTAATCCTCCTTATGAACTTCTTATTTGTTTTACACAATTTGCAATTGGCTAGATTGAGAAATTGGTTATTTGCAATGATTTTGGTATGTTCATATTGTGATGATAATTCCCTTTGTATTCAAACTTTATGATCGAGAGATATTTTGTTTGGAAAATTAGAACACGAATAAAAGAATTCATGTTAATTTAGAGATAAAATTCATGAATTTATGTAGTAATAAAGGTATTTTGTTTAATGCGAGCTTGAGTGTTGTGAATTGTTCGAGAGAAAATTTACTATCTTAGGTTTAGATTTGGAATTACTCGAGAGAGAATTTTGATGAAAAATTAACCTTTACATTGCACAAATGTAACAATCTTTTCATTTCATGATCGCTTAGAATTGAATTGATAAATGGATTTTGTTCATGTAATTATTTAAAAGCTTCATGTTGTTATCGTTTTTATCTCTCCAATACTGAATCATCCAATTGGTCATAGTTAGGTTAATGTAGTTTAAATATCACTTTTGTTTAGAGGTATGAAAATAAAGGGAGGGTGAGTACGAATAGTTGAAACGACCCTGTGGAATACGACACGAGATGTAGATTTCTCATATATTACGATTGATAGGTGCGCTTGCCTGAATGCTAATTCAATCTAGTTAAGTCCATCTACATAATTGTATTAGAATGTAGAATGAAATCACATTGAATTATTACTTGTTAGCAAGAAAAATCATCAAGTTTTTGGCGCCGTTGCGAGGACAACGCCGAAACAAACATTTTCACCCAATATATTATGCTAGTAAAACACTTAATAATGCACAGGAGAATTACACAACTACTGAAAAAGAACTCCTAGCAGTGGTATTCGCCTTTGATAAATTTAGACCATATTTAACATTGTCCAAAGTGGTAGTTTATACGGATCACTCTGCACTTAGATATTTGCTAGCCAAAGCGGAAGCAAAGCCTCGTTTAATCCGATGGGTTCTTCTTCTACAAGAATTTGATCTAGAAATTAGGGATAAACGAGGAGCGGAAAACTTAGCGGCAGATCATCTTTCACGTTTAGAAAACCCACTACGATCAATGTTAGATGAATCTGAAATTTCTGATACATTTCCTGAGGAATCATTATTTGCCATATCTACCAATATACATCTAGATTATCCATGGTTTGCAGATTATGCAAACTATCTTGTGGCTAAGGTCCTTCCAAAAGACTTTTCATATCAGCAGAAAAAGAAATTTTTCTCTGACTTGAAATATTACATTTGGGAGGACCCTTTTCTTTTTCGGATATGTGCAGATTCTGTTATAAGAAGGTGTGTATCAGCGGAGGAAGGTTGGAAGATTTTGGAGCAGTGTCATTCAGGTCCTGCTGGTGGTCACTATGGGCGAATCGCTCCGCTAAAAAGGTTCTTGATTCCGGTTTTTATTGGCCCCTTCTATTCAGGGATGCCCAAAGGTATGTGCTTTCATGTGATTCTTGCCAAAAAGCAGGTAATATTTCTAAATTACATGAAATGCCTCAGAAATTTATCCTTGAATGTGAAGTATTCGATGTGTGGGGTATAGATTTTATGGGACCATTCCCAGTTTCTTTTGGGAATAAATATATTTTGGTAGCTGTAGATTATGTATCAAGGTGGGTTGAAGCGCAAGCTTTGCCTACTAATGATAGTAGGGTTGTAATTAGATTTTTGAAATCCTTATTCGCACGATTTGGCACACCACGTGCACTTATTAGCGATAGGGGTTCACACTTTTGTAATCTACAACTAGACAAAGTATTAGAAAAATATGGAGTTACACATAGGATAGCCACTCCGTATCATCCTCAAACTAGTGGGCAAGTTGAAGTTTCCAATAGAGAGCTTAAGAGAATCTTAGAAAAATCTATAGAAGGGAATAGGAAGCAGTGGTCTAGGAAACTTAACGACTGTTTATGGGCTTATAGGACCGCCTACAAAACACCTATAGGGACCACCCCCTTTAGATTAGTCTACGGTAAATCTTGCCACCTACCTATAGAATTAGAACACAAATCATATTGGGCAATACGCTCCTTAAATTTTGACACTAGTTCTATAGGAGAGAAGCGTAAACTTCAACTTAACGAATTAGATGAGTGGAGAACTATGGCCTATGAGAACTCCCGGATTTATAAGGAGAAAACCAAACTATTTCATGACCGTCACCTTCGCAAACCTAAGGTATTCCAAAAAGGTGACCAAGTCCTCCTTTATAACTCCAGATTACGTTTATTCCCAGGGAAATTAAAGTCCAAGTGGTCTGGACCCTTTAAAGTTAAAGAAGTCTTTCCCTACGGTACCGTCGAGTTAACTCACCCTGAGAAGGGAGATTTCAAGGTTAATGGTCACCGACTTAAGCCTTATTATGGTGAAATCCCCATGGACTTCGTTCGTCTAGAGACTTGCCTCCGTCTAGATTAGTTTCATATTAACTATAGTAGGTGTTTTTTTTAAGTATTCTTGTTTTAGTATAAATGTAATTAGTTGCAATGAAAAAAAATTAAAGAAAAAAAAATTTAATGAAAAGAAATTTCTATCAAATTTTAATGAGAGAAAAAAAAATTCTGTAAAAAGTTTTTTTTTAAAATGAGAGTGGTACACGGCCCACCACACGGCCGTGTGGGTGGCCGTGTACGTGACACAGGGTCAGGCCCAGCCATGTGGAATTAATTCCGCAAAGAGCCAATTTCATCCCGAGCACAACACGGCTTCGCACCAACCCGTGTGCCTAGCCGTGTCTATCGCTCGACGATCGTCGAGACCGATGTGTCGAGACACCGGACACGGGCGTGTCGGATGCCACACGGCCGTGTTACCCACCTACCCGTGTCTGTGTACCGTGCCAGCTGCGACACGGCGCAACACACGGCCGTGTGGCAGCCTGTGTCCACCTGACGCGCTGACCCCAGCTAGTTTGACCACACGGACTGAGGCAGCCCCGTGTTCCACGAGGCCTCGGATCCCCTAACACGGGTGCACACACGACCGTGTGCGCACCCGTGTTCCCATTTTTTTACACAGGCCGACGCACCCCGTGTTCCACGAGGCTGCAGATTCCCTAACACGGGTTCGCACACGCCCGTGTGCGAACCCGTGTTCAACATGTATAAATAGGGGCCGTGTCTTTGATCTTCCCTGCTCATTTCAAACCCTCTCCCAGCACAAATCCCTCCCTTGGCCTGACCTCAGAAGCGCCATTTTCTCCAATCCTTTTCCCTCTTTACTCGTACCTTCCCTTCTACATCATGTCTTCCGGAAGAAGTGGAGGTCGCCGTCGCCGACCGGAATTACAAGTCTCAACGGAGAGGCGGGATGCCGCTGCTCCGCTAATTTTCACAGATGCGTCGCACACCGCCCGCTTCAACCGCTTGCAATCAAAAAAATTTCAAGACATACGTATGATTGATTGGAGCGTACTTGAGGAGATAAACTTAGCTGGAGATGTCCAGGGGCTAATTTCTGTAACGGGGTGGAGTCAATTTTTTGCCATAGAGGAGTTAGGCTTTAGGGAACTCACTTTAGAGTTCCTATCTTCATTTTATTCCAGCTTTAGGCCTAATTTCATCGACGCACCGCACGCGCCCGAGGGGATAGTTTCATTTCGAGTGGGTGGCACATTTTATACACTCACCATGCTCCAATTCACCCAATATTTAGGGGTGTATGAGGAGTCGTTCCTTTTTAGTGCTGCCTACCCCGAACTCCACTTTGAACTCCCCAACCGCGATATGGCCGGTGGTATATGGCGCCAGATTTCTTTCGACACTGGCGCCTACGAGGCCAAGAGATCTAAGGCATCTAAATTGATTTCCCCCGCCCTCCATTACATCCACCATCTCCTCAGCCACACGTTGAGCGGCCGGGGCGAAAGCTCCGGAGTTGTCAGTAGGCAGGACCTGTTATACCTCTACAGTATGACTTCACGATATCCTCTACATCTCGGTTATCTTCTATCCCAGTTCATTCTCCATCAGGCTGACACCCCTCGTATAGGGTCTATTTGCGTAGCACCCTACATTACTCGCCTCGTGAAGAATATGGGCATCTTTTTAGCCCTCCCCCAGATGACAGTGGTCGCAAAGACCGTGCCTATCACGATGGCTAGTCTTCGCGCCCTCCGCCTCGTCACCGCCCGTCAGGGCCGGGGAGGGGTCATATACTCTATTGCTCGACGTGGACCGCATATACAGGATGACAGTGATGATGAGATAGATCCCGACCTCGACGAGCCGTTGGTGCCTCCACCCCATTCCACCTACGCTCATGGCGAGTCGTCTACTGCACCTCCTCCACCTCGTTCACGGTACTCGCGCGAGTTCCGACAGTTTTTCGAGACCGAGCTCTCGCCGTGCTTACAGGACATTAAGGAGGCACAGCAGCGGACCGAGGACCTCCTCACACAGATCAGAGACCATCTTGGGATCGCCCTTCGCCAGCCGCCAGCTCCAGCACCGCCTTCCTTCCCGGACGATTCGGCAGGCCACCATGATTACTTCTGATATGTATCGATGTAGTGTTATCTTTATGTATCGTATCTTGTATTTTTTTTATATCAGTGTATTCAGTTCTGTCAGCTATTATATATTAGTGCATTCCATTACAGCTCATGTTTCTTTACTGTGCTCTTCTACTTATTATGATAGCAGTTTTTTTTTTATATCATCATGAAATCACTCTATGTCCGCTTTTTACATTGCACTGAGGACATTGCAAATCTTAAGTCTGGGGGTAGAATGGTTATTCATGTGGTTACAATTGATTCTAATCTGCTTATCATAATACTCAAGTTGTTATACCCCCCTTACAAATTTTTGTTTGATCTTTTAAGCTCTCATTATTCTTTCATTTGGGATTATAAATATCTAATTTAACTTCGCACACTGATTAAAATGAATTGATGTAGACTCATAGAGTATTCAACTTTGTTGATTTCGTAATTAAGCATAGAAATTTTTTTTAGCTTAATTTTCTCCATATAATTTAATTTTAAGATTACTCCTCTATATTAGTAACTATCCAACACTCTATTTTAGAAAATATATTTATCTATAATAAAGTGAGTTGATGAGTGTAACATTTTTATAATTTGGTATTAGGGCTTTAAAATTAAAAATTACTCCCTATTGATGTCTAGGACTCACCCTCTAGCATTCCTCAAAACATTACATAAGTTAATTAGTAAGGGCCGAAATGACGTAGGCCTCCTATTGGATAGCTTGAGCCTTGTTATCCCAACACCTTTAACATGATACCTTTGCACACCCAATTTGAACCTAATCCACATCCTTTTGATGCTCTACTATTAAAATTCACCAAGGCCAAATCCTTACCTATTAGCACACCTATCATTGATGCCTGCTTGGAATGATTTGTTCATTGTGATATGTGGCCTGAGTGCGTGTATCCTTGCACCCACTTGGAATGATCCCTACTTTGAACCAAAAAAAAAAGACATAGTGATATGTGGCCTGAGTGCGTGTATACTTGCACCCACTTGGAATGATCCCTACTATGGTCCCTTGGTTAAAAAAAATGTATATAAAAAAAAATAGAGTGCCCTTCAAAATGTGGGAAATATACAAATTGCAAAGTCTGGGGGTGTTTACATAAAATTGAAATATGTTAAGGTATTTTCCAACATAAGGCTCAATCAAGATTTAGGTGTGAAAAAATTCATCGAAATTATCCTTGATTACCTCACCTTTAATCTTCTATCCTAAGCCAAAAAGGCTACACCAAAATTCAAGTCCTAAGGATCCAATCTTACTAATTCTAAATAGTGATGTGATGAGGGTGTAAAAAGAGTAAGCTCATGATTATCAGTAAGAGTACTTATAAGTTTTGAAACACTAATACGTATCTTATAGAGATTGTTATTTTCTCCTCATATTTGTTAAAGATGACTATACTTTTATGTCTAAAAGCGAGTGAGAGATAGTTAAAATGATATATTAGAGGAATTTTAAGATAAATATATATTTAGAAAAGTCTGCTAAATTATTTCCTATGCGATTACATCATCAAAGTTCTCTTAAATTCATATCAACCAGTGTGCGGAGGTAAAATTATTTAATGGTAACCCAGGTGTTCGAATTAGTTTGCTTAGGGACAAGCAAACATCTAAGTCTGGGGGTATTTGATGAGTACGATTATGATAGGCTTTTTACTATAATAATTATAATCATGTCTACCATTTCCTGCCCCTTTTGGTGTTGATTTTATGATAATAGTAAAGAAATTGTCGTATCATAGATAGAAGAGCGTATTTAGAAGTCCTTGTCAGTTCTTGTTATAAACTATTTACTGAGTCTATCATCTTTCTATTGCAGGTAATGTCAACCAATGGACCTAAAAGTCTCGGAGCAAACAGAGGAGTTCACGGAGTCTACATGGCTGATGACAGGACGGAAATTTGGTGCACACGGCCAGACATACGGCCGTGTGCCTACCCGTGTCCTATGCACCTGGAGCTGAAGAATTTGGGCGCAAACGATGGAACCTCACACAGGTATGGCACACGCCGGTGTGCCTACCCGTGTCGTCTTTGCACACGACTGCCAACCAACCCGTGTCTGAAGAACACGGCCGCACACACGGCCGTGTCCATACCCGTGTCATCTGACACGGCCCACTACCAGACATGCCTTCTCGTGGGGAACCGCCCAGGAACCGCCTAGGAACCGTCCACATGGCCTGGCACACGGCCGTGTGCGACCCCGTGTCCGACCTGTTTGCAAGGGAACTATAAATTTCCTGTAGAAAAATTTGTTTAGGACTTTTGGATCATTTCTGGATTGGAGAACTGCTGGAGGCCGAAGGGGAGCATCCAAGACAAGGAGGATTGAAGGGTATTTTATATGTATTTTTTATTTAATCATTAACCCTTTGAATCCTTCCTTTATCTTGATGATTCATCTTCAAATTTATGTTTTAATTTGCATGAATTTCTCTTTGAACATTTTAGTAATCATGTATCACCTTATTTATGTTACATTTGTAGTATTTTATTTGTGTTTATGCAATCAAACAAAGAGTTTAATCCTCCTTATGAACTTCTTATTTGTTTTACACAATTTGCAATTGGCTAGATTGAGAAATTGGTTATTTGCAATGATTTTGGTATGTTCATATTGTGATGATAATTCCCTTTGTATTTCAAACTTTATGATCGAGAGATATTTTGTTTGGAAAATTAGAACACGAATAAAAGAATTCATGTTAATTTAGAGATAAAATTCATGAATTTATGTAGTAATAAAGGTATTTTGTTTAATGCGAGCTTGAGTGTTGTGAATTGTTCGAGAGAAAATTTACTATCTTAGGTTTAGATTTGGAATTACTCGAGAGAGAATTTTGATGAAAAATTAACCTTTACATTGCACAAATGTAACAATCTTTTCATGTCATGATCGCTTAGAATTGAATTGATAAATGGATTTGTTCATGTAATTATTTAAAAGCTTCATGTTGTTATCGTTTTTATCTCTCCAATACTGAATCATCCAATTGGTCATAGTTAGGTTAATGTAGTTTAAATATCACTTTTGTTTAGAGGTATGAAAATAAAGGGAGGGTGAGTACGAATAGTTGAAACGACCCTGTGGAATACGACACGAGGTGTAGATTTCTCATATATTACGATTGATAGGTGCGCTTGCCTGAATGCTAATTCAATCTAATTAAGTCCATCTACATAATTGTATTAGAATGTAGAATGAAATCACATTGAGTTATTACTTGTTAGCAAGAAAAATCATCACTCTTCCAGCTCACAGCTCCTACATTCAGGCAAAACACAAAACCTGGCTGAGACTTGGAGTCGTCTCTATCAGTTTGGAAGCTAGCATCCGTGTAACCACTTACAACGAGCTCTTCCTCTCCACCATACACCAAGAACACATCCTTAGTCCTTCTCAAGTACTTCAGGACATTCTTGACTGCAATCCAGTGACACTCACCGGGGTCTGACTGATACCTGCTAGTCATGCTCAAAGCAAAGGAGACGTCGGGTCGAGTACATAACATCGCGTACATGATTGATCCAATTGCCGAAGCATATGGAATCAACTTCATGCGGTCCTTATCTTCACAAGACTTTGGACACTGGTCCTTAGAGAGATTCACACCATGAGACATGGGCAAAAATCCTTTCTTGGACTCAAGCATGTTGAACCGCTTCAACACCTTTTCGATGTACGTACTCTGGGTCAAACCCAGCAACGTCTTCGATCTATCTCTATAGATCTTAATACCGAGTATGTAAGTCGCTTCACCCAAATCCTTCATTGAAAAGCAGTTCCCTAGGTTGTTCTTAACAACTTTCAGGGTAGGAATGTCATTCTCAATCAACAGTATGTCATCTACATACAATATCAGGAAGACAACAATGCTCCCACTGATTCGCTTGTAAACACAAGGCTCATCTTCATTCTTGATGAAACCAAACTCTTTGATTTTCTCATCAAAACGAAGATTCCAACTTCGAGAGGCCTATTTCAGTCCATATATGGACTTATTCAGCTTGTATATTTTAGTGGCTTCATCTGGGGATACAAAACCCTCGGGTTGTGTCATATACACTTCCTCAAGGAGGTTTCCATTAAGGAAAGCCGTTTTGACATCCATCTGCCAGATCTCGTAGTCATAATACGCACCAACAGCAAGCAATATCCTTATGGACTTTACCATGGCAACAGGGGAAAAGGTCTCATCATAGTCAATACCATGAATTTGCTTGAAACCCTTATCCACCAGTCGCCCTTTGAAGGTCTGTACATTCCCATCCATATCGGTCTTCTTCTTGAAGACCCACTTGCACCCTATGGGTCGTACCCCTTCAGGTGGTTCCACCAAGTTCCAAACTTGGTTTACATACACGGAGTCCATTTCGGATTTCATAGCCTCAAGCCATTTGTCGGAGTCCGGTCCATTCATAGCCTCTTGGTAGGTTGTTGGTTCATCATCATGATCCATAAGCAACACATTACCTATTTGAGACACGAGAAATCCATATCTCTCAGGCTCAAACCTCGTCTACCAGATCTACGTAGGACTTGTGTTCCCTGAGCAGGTTCTCTAGCTACAACATCTTGTAGTCCTGACTCAGAATCCAATTCCGGTTCATTCACTACATGTGGTTCTTGAACTTCTTCAAGCTCTACCTTTTCAGTCTTTCTTGATAAGAACTCTTTCTCCAAGAAGACACCAGTCCTTGCGACAAACACTTTGCCCTCAGACGGTAGGTAAAAGTAATACCCTTTCGTTTCCTTAGGATATCGCACCAAATAACATTTATCTGATTTGGGTTCCAGCTTGTCAGGCATTTGACGTCTCACGTATGCCTCACAGCCCCAAATTTTAATGAACGACATACTAGGACGCTTCCCAGTCCATATCTCATATGGTGTCTTCAGAACCGTTTTCGTTGGAGCGCGATTCAATGTCATTGCAGCAGTCTCTAAAGCAAAACCCCAAAAGGAAACAGGCAAGTCTGCATGACTCATCAGCGAACGTACCATGTCTAACAGAGTATGATTTCTCCTCTCAGACACACCATTATGTTGTGGTATTCTAGGTGGAGTGAGCTGTGATACAATACCACACTCTTTCAGATGATCACGGAACTCATGACTCAGGTATTCGCCACCTCGATCAGATCGGAGTGCTTTAACCCTTTTACCCAACTGGTTTTCTACTTCATTCTTGAACTCTTTGAACTTTTCAAAGGTCTCGGATTTGCACTTCATAATATACACATATCCGTATCTACTGAAGTCATCAGTAAATATAACAAAGTAGAAATACCCACCTCTAGCCATGGAACTCATGGGTCCGCATACATCACTATGTACAACACCCAAGAGATCCTCAGCCCTCTCAGTATAACCAGTGAAAGGAGCTTTAGTCATCTTGCCTAACAAACAAGATTCGCATCGCTCAAATGATTCATAATCAAATGAGTCCAAAAGTCCATCTCTATGGAGCTTGGATATGCGCTTCTCATTGATATGGCCCAAATGACAATGCCAGAGAAATGTAGGGTTCGAGTCATTTGTTCTTAGTCTTTTATTATTTTCTACATTACAGATCAGATGGTCCAAGTTCAAAACATAAAGACCATTAAACAATTGGGCTACAACATAACAAACATCATTCTTAAATATAGAACAACAGTTGTTCTTAATTATAAAAGAAAATCCAATCATATCCAAACATGAAATAGATATAATGTTTCTAGTTATGGCCGGAACAAAATAACAATTATCTAGTTCTATTACAAGCCCACTGGGCAAAGAAAGACGGTAAACCCCTATGGCTACAGCAGCAACTCTTGCTCCATTGCCGACACGGAGGTCCACCTCCCCTTTACTCAGCAATCTTCTCCTTCCCAGTTCCTGCACATTTGTACAAATGTGAGAACCACATCTGGTATCCAATACCCAAGATGAAGGAGCAGAAAGGTTTATCTCTATAACGTAGACATTTGAAGCGGAAGTCATACCTCCCTTCAATTTCTGCAGACCTTCAATGTACGAAGGACAGTTCCTCCTCCAATGACCAGCCTTGCCACAGTGGTGGCATTTCCCTTCCTTCACCGTGCTTTTCTTTTTCATCAGTGCTGAAGACTTGGGCTCAAGGTATGACTTAGGTCCCACCTTCGTCTTCTTAGAGCCCTTGGCCTTGCCCTTGCCCTTATGCACCATCAGTATGGGGCTGGCAGGCTTGGCCTTCTTCATATTGATTTCGGCAGTTCTCAACATGCCTAGGAGTTCGGGCAGTGTATTGTCTATTTCATTCATGTTGTAGTTCAAGACGAACTGCTCATAACTGTCCGGCAACGATTGCAGGATCAGATTTATGGCCAACTCTTGACCAAGAGGAAAACCCAGCCTTTCAAGGTTCTCTATATACCCAATCATCTTGAGTACGTGAGTCCCTACTGAGTCTCGAACTCCCATCTTGCACTGAAACAACGCTTTTGTGATGTCGAACCTTTCTTGACGAGCCTGCCCTTGAAACATTTTCTTGAGATGCTCGTCAATCTCCTTGCACCCCATGTTCTCATGTTGCTTCTGAAGCTCAGAGTTCATAGTGGTAAGCATAAGGCATTCGACATCTAAAGCATCATCAGTATACTTCTTATAAGTATCCTTCTCAGCACGGGAAGAGTTCCCGGTCGGCGCCTCGAGGGCTTCTTCTTCCAAGACATAGAGCTTTCGCTCTTGCCTGAGAACAATTCTCAGGTTCCTATACCAGTCCATGTAATTTGTCCCACTGAGCTTATCCTTCTCAAGGATGGCTCTCAGAGATAACGTGGAGTGTGAAACACTTGCCATGGAATTCTACAAGAATTTATGCAGAATAAAATCAGTACCAAAATTTCAAATACAATTTATTTTAATTTGGACTTCAATTAAAACACTCCCACTATTTTATTCGAAATGATAGCCCTCACTAACAATTCGGAGAGTTCATGAGAGCTACTCTCTTAGTGGACAAGATCCGTATTTCACCAACACAATGAGTCAGCTTTGGCTTTCCTCTCACGATGCGGTTATTTAGGTAGGCAACACTTGCCAATTGCATCCTCATGCAATTCTTGTATGGTTGGTGAATAACTCCTTACTCGCATCCATCATATGGTGCATGCCAACCCTATGCCTCTAGGCACTCAACCTTTGAGGTCACCTAGTTAAGCTGGACCCGATGTCGACAGTGGGATATCACAATTATCCGCTCGCACCCTTACCAAGATAGATTAATGCACCTTGCTTTGGCAAGCCCACACTTCATCGATCGAGGCAGGAAGAGTGTCATCCATCGGAAGGCATCCGAACACTTAATATTTGATGAAGGGATTTTAATTATAGGTTAACAGTTAACCATGATCAACATTTGATCAATGTGCACATCCAAAGAAAAGCAATATTTCTAAAACCACATGCATCCCTTATGTGCACAACCTGACACCATCAACATTTGATAGAAGGAAGGGATAAATCTAAACATCCGGAAACTTCCAAATCCTCAGATTTACATGCATTGGACAAAAGCAAAGACAACTCAACTTAAAGCAGTAGACAAGCTCATCTCTCTATGTTGGATTCAAAATCCAAAACAAACTCGAGGGATGGTTACTGCTAAGGAGACTACAATTTCTAACAATTAGAAATTTCCACGAAATTCCAGAAGTTCTTGGCGGGGTACCAAGACTAAATCTAGACATTTAGAACACTTCTAAATCCCTAGGTTTACACGCACTGGAATAACAAAAACTTCCAATTCAACAATCATGGCCGAAACCTCCCTCTGATACCACTGTTGGGTTTCTCTATGAGGATGGCACAACACTTGTGCATGCAGCGGAAGAATAAAACATCAAGAAAACCCAAAAGAGATGGGATCGGGCCATGGTAGTTGAATCAAGAAGTTAACATACAACTAGGCAAAAATTACCTCGGTGGCGTTGAGTCACAACTCAACGGAGATGCTCCAAGCTTCGTCTTCTTGCTGGTGGCGAGTTCTACGTGGAATGATATCCACGTCTCTGCAGAAATCCACACGAGCGGGAGAACGCCGAGTTTTCCGTCGCACGGATAATCGGGAAGGATGATGACCGCACCTTGCTATTCCACGGACTGCTAGGTCCGCGCCAGGAAAAGCAACACCAGCGACGATCGCCGGAGAGAAGGAAGTCGACGGAGCGAGCACGGCGGCGGCGGAACACTTCCGTCAGCGGCGGGATTCGGGATCGGCGGAACGAACGGAAAGGCGGAACGCTTCCGTCGCGGGATTCGGTTCAATCAGCTGCCAGAAGCATAATTCCCAAAAACCCTAAGTGTCCCTTTTATACCGAAGGCATAAATAGACTTAGGAATATCGCTATCCGCAGACCACCCAGTAAAATAGGGTCCCAGTTTCGGCGAGTATCAGTCGGCGAGAATCGGCGAGAATCGGAGTACAATACTCGACGATTCTCGTCGATCGTCGAGCCGCTATCGACGACTCTCGACGATTCTCGTCGATCGTCGAGCCGCGGTCGACGACACTCGTCGATTCTCGTCGATCGTCGAGCCGGGGTCGACAACACTCGTCGATTCTCGTCGATCGTCGAGCCGGGGTCGACGACACTCGTCGATTCTCGTCGATCGTCGAGCCGGGGTCGACGACACTCGTCGATTCTCGTCGATCGTCGAGCCGGGTCGACGACACTCGTCGATTCTCGTCGATCGTCGAGCCGGGGTCGACGACACTCGTCGATTCTCGTCGATCGTCGAGCCGGGGTCGACGACACTCGTCGATTCTCGGTCGACGATCCTTACCAAGACTTCAAGGCAACACTTTGCCCAAAAACCCCATTCGGGTCGGTGATTGGTAACCTTTACCAACACAGTCAATCATCCAACTTCTCCACATCTCTTATGTGCGACCCTGCAGGCTCATATCGCGTTGGCAGTGAGATTATATGTTTGACCACTTCTAGATCACCATGGTAACTCCAACAGTTAGCTGTTCTCGGGTTGACGATCTTGGATCTCAGGTCGACGAACAACAATTATCTGGTCGACGAACATGATTTCTCAGCTCGACGAACTCTGGAATCAGGTCGACGAAATCTGTTCTCTACTCGATGAATTATGTGCAGATTCAGACTTTGATTTTTCCTTCCTTCTGTCCTTATTTTATTGCAGTAATTCCTGAATAATCAATGTTTAATATTCTCTAAATATTATCGTTAGAAGCATCATTGATTATGGTATTCATCAAGTTTATTACTTATCGCTTTTCAATAAGACAGTTGGGGAAATCAATTAATGCAGATATTCCCTCCAGCCGTATTACATTCTCCAGGCCGTCAACAATCAATGCAAGAAGGAATCAAAAATTCAAGGGTGAAATTCCATTAAGAACGTAGAAAAGTGATTCTCTCCCTCTCTCTCAAAAACAGAGGAACAGATACAGAGAAAAGCTAGAAGATAGTCGAGACCAGAAGAAGAATACAAGGCCTATAGAGAAGATTAAGAGCAACATCATTCTTCTCTAGTCTTCTTCGTCCTTTACTCCAGGACTCTTCAAGGACAACAAATCTTTATCAGTCAAGAATTTCCTGGATCTCTTCTGGTTAAGGCTAAAGATAGAAGACCTACTCATCCTGAAGCAAAGCTCCAATCTTCCTGAATAACTCAATAACTCAGGGGGGGCTTTATTAACATCAAAGATCCACTAGTCTTCTCAGTTGTATTTGAGAAAGAGAAGACAACATAACTCTCTCACCCACTCACTGTACAAAGGATTCTTTAACTCCCTTCAAAAGTTATTCCTTGGTTGCAAGTCACCTGATCAAAAGACTTGGGTTGGTTTTTGAGCACCTGATCAAAAGCTCATTGGTGGCAGTCACCTGATCAAAACCTGTTAGTGGATTCCTACCAGGGTGGTAGAAGAGTGGATGTACCTAGGTTGGGGAACCACTATAAAAATTCTTGTGTGTCTGGTTGCCCTCTTTCCTTTTTGTTCTTGTTGTGCCTGTGTTAGTTAGTTTAATTTTGTTGTGCCTGTGGTGGATTAGTTTATCTTAGGATTGCTCTTTTACTTACAACAAATTTTGGTATCAAATAGCTTCCCTACTTTGTAGTTTTTATAAACTCCAAAAGATTTAATAATACTCTATTCACACCCCCCCCCCCCTCTAGAGTATATCAGGTCAAACCCTCTCTTTCAAAGACTATATGGGCGATCCCATAGATCCGGTGGAGATGAAGCGCAGGACGACCGAGATTTTTTGAAAGTACACACATATTATCCGCGAGATGGAAAGGGACAAGCAGGCCACCGACAAGCGTATTGACTGGCTAGAAATTGAATGTGCTCGCCTCTCCTCTGAGCTCGATGCTGGAATCGAGATAGATGGGACCGACCCCCAGGCCATCATAAGCGAGGTCGACCAGCACCTTCGTCTAGCGCGCCACGGTCTTTAAGTCGTTCGCGCCTTCCATGTTCCCAGTCGTCCCCCATATGCGCGGTCTCGCAGTGGAGGGCGTTGGAAATGGCACAAGAACTGAAGAACCTCCACCTCGTCTTGCTTGTTTAGTTATTCCTTGTAATTCTACTGTTTTTTGTAATTTGTCGTCTACTTGACATTTAAAACTTGTGGACCCGATGCTCGCCTCGTGCGAAATGATTATTAATAATGATATCCTGCTTACTTCTGGTTTGTATATTATAGCTATGTTAATTTTATCTCTCTCTCTATCTCTCTTTTTGTTCTGGCTCGTTGGAAAAATCTCGCGGGGCATCGTGCTTCGAGGTCAGGAGAGAGAATGAATTGTCGGCCAATCTCTTTAGCTTCCCCCTTCATATTTTTCCCGCCCATCTTTCTGCTTTCACTATTCGCTATAAATACCTCCCCCTTGATCGAAATGACTTGCACCTATGCTGACCTCTCCCGCCAAATCTTAGATCCAGACTTCTCGCTTCCTTTCTATCGTTGCTTACTCTCACCACTCCTTCCCCACATCCTCTCGCCCTTATCGTCTCGCCTATCATGGGAAAGAAAAAGACTGAGGAGGGTGAGGGACGCAGCCAGTGCGGCAGAAGATTTGTTGACCATGACTTTCCTCCCAGCAGGATCTTTGAGGAGGATTACAACCGCTTCATCTGTGATTTCATGGTGGAGGGGTTCGAGTCACGGCCTCCAAAAGTCAGCGAGTCGATCAACACATTCTATCCCCGCAAACTCGCCTTCCCCGTCTTGCACTTCAAGTCAGGGCAGAGACTTCCCCTCTGGCCAGAAGTTAAACAGGTATTGAAATACTTTGGAGCCATCCCCACACAACTAAACCCGAATGCCATCTCGGTTTTAGTGGCGTTTGCCAGCTACATACACCATGAGCGCATTGAATTCAGCCTTAACGTCTTCTGCAAGCTATTTATCTACCACGCCAACCACGACGGCGTCTCGTACTTCACGGGATAGGTTCTAAAGGTATGCGAGATCCCCAACAAGAATCACACCTGGCTCACTCGCTTCGTCTTCATCCACAGGACTCTGGGAGGCGTTCCACTTGCACTAGTGTCGCCCGCCGAAATATACTACGCAACTCCCAAGGTCGGAGGTGTGGATAAAGAACTTTGTGAGTTCTTTGCAAGAAAGAATTTCGAGGTCACCTTCTTAAGGCGAGACCTCGACTTGCGCCCTCCTGTATTTCCTGGCGAAGGTGCCCTCGCGCTTCTTTAACCTTATGCTTGTTATCCCTTCGTTTTGTTATCTCTAATCATCGAGTTGCTTGTTTAGTAGAGTGAAATATCCCAACCCATCCTCCTTATTTGAGCAGCACTGGGTTGTCAAAAGCTCTCGCACTTGCCAGCATGGCGGCCGAGGCGGTGAAAGAGTCGTCGGCCCCCGCCTCCAAGAAGAGACCTGAAGATGATGTCACTGCTCCTTGACACAGCCCCAAGAAGAAAATTAAGAAGGTTGTGACGTTCCCGAAAGGGAAAAAGGAGATAGTCCTGAAAGAGAGGAATGTGATGTCGGGAACCCTGAGCCTCATCTCTGTAGAAGGTTCCCAATCACCTTGCCAACAAACTGTCTCACCGTCTCACGAGATGGTACTTTTTGACCGGCCCCCCGACACTTCGGCTCAACCCACTGAACCTTCGTCTCACGAAGTTGCCTCCTCCAGCCACCCAGCTCCCTCCTCGCATCAAAATTTCAATATGGGCCACGTGGTAAAAGATGTTGTCGGTGACCCAATCCTGATATGGGAAAAGGACGCGAACCGGGTGTTGATATCTACCATCCTTCCCTCATGGAAGGAGCAGGACCCTCCCACCAGCCACACCTTATCCCTCAGCTATGGCCTCTATGGTGGTCCTGGGACAGATCCCTTCGACAAGGACTCCTTGCGAGACCTCGTCCTGAAGATACCTCAAGCTAAGCTTCGCGCATTAGAGCTCTTGCATCGAGTCTCGTGCTGCCTTGTTTTTAACAACAAGAAATGGAAGGATGTTGAGGCGAGCCTAGCGGCGAAGCGAGAGAAGTCAGATGACCTAGAGAAGAGGTTGGCACTTGCTGATAATCTTCTCACAAAGAGTCAGGGCGGCGTGGTAAGCCTTTTTATTTTCTTTGGCCAGTCTTTCTCTCGTGTGTGCTTTTTGTTAATTAATGGGCTTCTTGCAGGATACCGAGACGGCGGATCGGATGCGCTCGCGCATAACTGCCATGGAAGAGGAGAATAAGAACTTAAAAGCCCAGAATGCCCATATTTTGGACAACATTCTGCCTCCCTCTCGCCCGGAACCACTCCAAGCTCCCCCGCCCTCTCATTACTCATTTGACGAGGTCGACGATATCTGTCGGGATGCCAACATTAAGACGGTCGAGCTTATTTTAAAGATGATGAGGTAGTGGGGCATTATCAAAGAAGACACCGAGTCTGTCACTGCCCACGAACTCATGTCATACCTTTATGGAGAGGCGTACGGGGATTCAACTTCCAGCAAAGATGACTGAAGAGGCATCGGCGAGACCTGAGACTCCTCCTCCCCCCCCCCCTCTCTTTTTTTGCTTCCTCCCTGAAAGTTATTTAACATAAGGTTAGCTAATCACCTAGAGGTGGGTGAATATGTCTTTGAGCTTTTATTAAATCTTTTGTGGAATTCAAGTTGTTCTAACTAGAGCTTGTCCTTAAATCCTACAATAACAAAGAAAAGCAAGCACACAGCAAACACAGAGATTTATAGTGGTTCCCTAATTGGGTACATCCACTTTTCCTCCCACCTATCCAACTTATTAGTTGGACTCAGCACAAACTCCTCCACTATGCTCTTCAGAGCTTACACCTCAGGCCCTCAGCCTTACGCACAGATTCTTCACAGAATCCAAGCCAGAACCACAAGGGTTCCTACCTCAGAGCTCTGTAGAACTCCTACAGCTCAGTGATCCACTGATCACCTACCTCAGTCTTATTTGTAAGGCCCACAATCAGGCTCTTCAGCCCTACAGCTTCAGGCACACAGCCCTACTCTCAGAGTGATGTAGCACTCCTACAACTAAATACCCTTACAGGTACCTATAGCTCAGCCTCCTCCAAGGCCTACAAATCAGTGACACACTTGTCACCTACAGCTCAGTGACTCTTAAGTGACCTACCTCAGGCACAAGGCCCTACACTCAGGCTGGGAGGACAACCCTACTTCAGATCCACACTTGGATCCCACCTCAGAGAGCAACACTCTCCTATCTTAGGCACTTAAGCCCTATAGCTCAGATCCTCACTTGTATCCAACCTCAGTGACAAATTTGTCACCTACCTCTGACACAATGTGCCCTGCACTCAGATTCAGGAAACCTGAATCCTACAGGAAATAAAATAGTAAGTTGAGGAAAATAAAACAACTGACTCAGAGAAATATCTCTGAGACAACTTTGCTGGACTGAGTAGATTTCAGTTCAGCCCACTTGTTGTAGAAGGAACCAGCCTTCTTCTATAGCTATCGCTTTTCTGCTACATAGGTGAGCAGCTATTGGCTTGCTGAAGAGATGAATCAGCTACATTGTTCAGATGTTAACTAACTTGCTGAACTTTGAAGTGCTTCAGCTATATCTCTTTGCCTTCAGGCTAACTCGGCTGGACTTTAGCTTTCAAGCATGATGGGGAAGAAGATTTCCAGCCACCTCTTTTTTTCTATTTCTATAGTTTCTGCATTTGATCCCCATGTATTCGATTGTTTTTTTTCATTAACCCTAATCTCTTTACTGTTTCCATTTTATGTGCGTTGATTTGAATTAACAGTACAATAGTATGTGGTCCCACCAAGGATTGGTGAGCGCCAACTCCATTATAAAAGGACAAAACATCTATCGGGACTACAACGGCTTTCCCGCAATGGCTTCCAGCAATTTTGACTTTGATGACATCAGTAGTGGTCATCAACATCTAGACATAGAAAATATTCCAGAAATTCATGAAGCGTTGAGTGATGTTAAGTCACTCAACGCCATCTGCCTTGGCTCTCAGCGTAACTAGACTTAGAGATTTTCCTGTCTTTGTCTCAGCAGTTTTGTTTCAGCGGTCTCAGCAGTTTTTCATTAATAGCTAAGACAGGCCTTTGTCTCAGTGCTTTCTTCTTATCTGCTGTCTCAGTGGTTTTTGCTCTTAACTATCTCAGCAGTTTTTCTCTTAATTGTCTCAGCGCTTCCTTTTTTATTAGAAGCATTGAGTGAACCTACTTCACTCAATGCTTCTGGACTTAGAGAAATCCAGCCAATTTTGTCTCAGTTGTCTCAACGGTCTCAACGCTATCTTCTTAGCTGTCTCAGCGGTCTCAACGCCTACTTCTCAGCAGTCTCGGCTCTTTTTGCCTTAGATAGATTTTTTGGCTTTAGCTGTGTTCGACGATCTGTGGGCTGAGCTAGACAAACTTTAATCTTCTCAGCGGTCTCAGTGCTTTTTTCCTTAGTCAATTTTTCTCTGGCTTTAGATTGATGAGTGTTGAGCTGAGCTCGACGAACTACAACCTGAGCTCGACGAACTATAAACTGAGCTCGACGAACTGTGATATTCTCAGCTATCTCAGTGTTTTTTGCCTTAGTCAATTTTTCTCTTGCTTTAGCTTGATAAGCGTTGAGCTAAGTTCAACGAACTGTAACCTGAGCTTGACGAACTTCAATCTAAGCTCGACGAATTTTGAATCATGTGCTCTTAATCTTAACCCAAGGAATGTTGAGTTGAGCTCGATGATCAGCGAGCTGAGTTCGACGAACTCTGAGCTGAGTTCGATGAAATTTGAGTTTACTGCCCAACTTATTTTTCTTCATCTGTCCAATCATGGACTACCTGCATGCAAGAACTAGAGCACGCATCAAATACATTATGTGTGTATGTCATTGACTCGTTTGTCTTCTTACAAATCTGGGATATTAGGATCAATAGACCCAACAATCTCCTCATATTTGAAGAAGTCAAAACAATACAGGTCATTGAGAACACAACATCTCATCATAACAAAATTTAACAGTAGTAGAGTGTGGAAGTGTTGCCATATTTCTCCAGCCTGTGAAGAATTACTTACTCCCCCTAGCATGCTGCCATCCTTACCATTCCTCTTGTCTTTTCTTCTCAGGCCTTGACTATTATCCTCACCCTTTTTGACTTCTGCAATAGGGAGCATACTGATAGGTTTTTCTCCCCCTATCTATCTCACTGTGACTGAATCTAGTTCAGCTGTTGGGCTAGCTCCCCCTTAACAGTTGCACACCATCTTCAGTATCTGGAGGAAGAGCTTGTTCTACCTGCAAAATAAACAGTGCAGCATATGGTAGAGAATTGAAGCTACACAATATTTGACATAGCCAATTAAAATTTGAAGGTGTTGAACTTGGCTTCATCTAGTGGCTTAGTGAAGATATCAGCCACTTGTTTGTCTGTGGAGACAAACTTAAGGGAGATGTCTTCCCTTTCCACATATTCTCTAATGAAATGATGCCTAATTTTTATATGCTTTGTCCTGCTATGGGAGACAGGATTCCTAGATATAGAAATTACACTAGTAGAATCACAAAAGAGTGGAGTTCTACTTATCTGAACATTGTAGTCCTGAAGTTGGTGCTGAATCCATAGCAACTGAGCACAGCAGCTCCCAGCTGAAATATACTCTGACTCTGTTGTTGATATTGCAACACTTATCTGTTTCTTGCTGCTCCAAGATGTAACATCACAGTTTAGAGCTCAGAGTCCCATGGTGTAACTGTGCTACCTGTCTCGCCCTGGTGCCCCACTATAGGACTGCAGTCCATGCCACCCAAACCCATTTTTGTCATGTTTCTCAACACGGCAGGTTTTTGCAAATGCTGGGATTCGAACTCACTCTGCCTTGATAAGGCACCTTCTACAGTCCTCATCACCAACTGAGCTGCAGCTCAGTTGGTGAAGAGGACTGTGGAAGGTGCCTTATCAAGGCAGCGTGGGTTCGAATCCCCGCATTTGCAAAAACCCGCCGTATTGAGAAACAGGCCAAAAATGGGTTTGGGTGGCACGGAATGCAGTCCTGTAACGGGGCACCAGAGCGAGATAAGCTACAAGGTTACGTCGTGGGCCTCTGAGCTCTAAATCGGGATGTTACATAAAAGTTCATGGTTCTCGAGTAGTCATTTTGATTGTTGTGTTATCTTGTGCATCCTGATATTGTTTTGATCGTCCCCTACCTTGTGTGACCCATTGCAGTCTTATCATTTTAATTGTCGTGTCATTTTGATCATTGTGTTATCTTGTGCATCCTGATATTTTTTTAATCGTCCCCTACCTTGTGTGACCCTTTGTAGTCTTCATCTATTAGTCCAAGTCATTTGTTAACCCCTTGGAAATTTCGTCGGGTATGTCCAATTTGTCAAGTGCCCTTTTAAGTTGTAAATTTCGTCAAAAAAAATCAAGTCATTTTCCGTTTACCTGATAGACTAAGTTTAATGAAAGAACTATGGATATTTATATATGTAACTAAAGAAAACTCTGATGGACTGTGCGTGTTGGGATTTCTCTCTCAGCATAGTTCCCTTTTGGCTAGGTTTGTGCGCGTTGTGGACTTTTTTCCCAACACAGTACTTATATTTCTTGTTGAGTTGATCAGTCTCATTTAAATGATGAATAACATGAATAATAAAGAAAGATGAATGTATGAACTTCTGATGTTTGACACTATTCTGTCCAGTTATTATGATTAGCCTTTCTTGCTCAGCTAGATTTACTGTTTTGTTTCTGTTGCTTTGCTACTGACTTTTGTTACAATCGATTTGTTTCCCCTCGTTCACTTCAAGGTTTGTTAGTCTTCCTTTTACTCTTTTGTGCCACCTGTAGCTTGCTTCTGAGGTGTTATTTGATGACTACTTTTATTCATTCCTTTTGGGGTAGTTTAGTATTCAAAATTCTTAGGTTTTATTATAGTTTTATGTATTTATATGCTTGTTATGTTGTTATTTTATTTTAATATTTTGTTATGTTATGATATAAAAATTCATAGTTTTATTTATATGTTTTATGTATTTTCACTTTTATTATTTTATGTTCTATGTTTTATGTTTATCTATGTTATGTTATAAAAATTTGACTAATGTTATTAAGTTTTGTTTTGCTTTATTTGTAGGTTCAAGTTCAATGCTCAAGACCAACTCAACCTTTCAAGTGCAGCCCCTCTACATAATGCAGCCCTCAATAATGAAGACCAGCCCGGCCCCTTCTCATCAAGTCAAACCCGAGCACAAGTACCTCCATGCAGTAGCCCGGACCCTTCCAGAAGTTGCCCACATGATGCAACCAGCCCTCTTCAAGTTACCCGAGCCCACAAAGTGCAGCCCACTCCATTCATGTGTTGGTCGGCCACTCATTCCCCCTCTCCCTTTCATTTAATTCATGCATGCACCTTGCCACTTGGCATGGCCGGCCAATCTCTTTCCCCCTCTTTTATTTCTTTTTTTTATTCTACATTCATCCCCCTCTCTATTTTATATTTTCCACTTTCATTTCCATTAAATACCATGCATTGAACTCCACCTTTTTTTTCTCTCCCTCATTAAATGAAATGCATCCACCCTCCCCAATATGCATGGCCGGCCACACCATCGCTCCCTTCATATTCCCATCATTCTAGATCCTTCTCCTCTCCTATAAAAGGAACCCATGTCTCATGCATTGGAAGAGTGGGATTTTGGGAGAGCAAGTGAAGTACTAGTTCAAGAGAGAGTTCTTTCTTTTATGTTTCTTACATGTTGTTAAGTTTTTATTGGTGTAATCAAGTTTTTGTTAGTGTAATCTTTTCTTTGGTAGCATAATCTTGTCTCTTTATTATTGTGTACTCCCTTTTTATTAATTAATGAAAATGAATTTTCTTCATCTTATTTTTGTTTCCTTTTCAACCATGCGTAGCTAATTTTCCATTAGCATTCGATCATGTGAATCCATGAAATGAGATGAGTTATCCTTTTACTTCTTAGTTTTATTTTTGTAAAATTTATTCTCGATTCTTCTTTGATTTATCTCGTGTCGACTCCGTATTTCTGGTATATGGTAGTAGGCAATTTGATCTCATTTCATAGTAGTCGAGAGACTCGTTGATTTGAAAGATCACTCAAAGAAGGAAGGAGTTGATCGCAACCCTAAAGATAGGATGACGTAAATCCTCCGAATTGGAGTCAAATCCAATAGCGCGGGTCACTTTGATAATGCAACTTTAGGCCTTTTTGACTTGTAAAGAGATTTCGGTCAAAACGTCTATAAGTTAGGGGATTTAGTGCTCTAGCGAGATTACTTCCTAATATTTGATCCGTAACGGTCGAGTTTAATTTGCAAATTTAAATCTATAATTTTTTCCTTCTCGCCTCATTCCATGGTGAATCATTGATCGAATGCTAGCTTTTAATCATAAGTTTTCGTTTTAAAAATTATCTTTAGTTTTAATTTAAAAATTCTCAAAAACCCCACAATCTTTCGGTAGGATAATAGAGTCGTTGTGAGTAATAGTACTTTCATGCCCCGAGATTTTATACGATCTTCATATATTTTTATCACTATACTATAAAATGATAGGTACACTTGCATATTCGGATTATAGTCTGTGAGACAATATTTTACACATCATTATTCTTTTGAATGCCTCAGGTCCACTGTAGTAGCAGGTTTAGCTGATAGAGTTGTGCTTCTAGTGTTGTGAGTTACTGCAGCTGTTTGTTTACACCTTCGAGCGTTGAGGTAGTTGTTTTGTTAGACATGATTATTTCTCTATGGGTTCGTGTCAGTTGTTGATGTCCATAGTCTTAGACTTCTTATGATAGTTTACTTGTTACTTTACTATTGCTACTTAATGTTTGTTTATACTTGCTCTCAGGGAAGGATTTATGTTAGGATGCATATAGTTACTTTTAAATATACAGAACTGCATTCTGGAATATTATCATAGCATAACTTTTAAATGCAAAACTTACTACTTTTAAACGTTATAAAGGTCTTTTTATTTATATTTCATGTAGAAGTCACATCATCATTATAATATGCTAGGCTTTCATTCTCATATAGGATAACAAATGAATCAAACTAAGTATTTTCCGCTGCGTAAACTTATATATTTTCTCACCTATGGACTAGTGATCCACCCGACCGAGGGACACGGTCAATAACTCAAATAACTTATATGTATTTTTTAAAAACTTAATTTCATAAGTCTTTTACTTAAAGTAAATGTGAGGACGAGTCGCCTGAGCATCTGCAGTTGTCCCCTGCACGGCGTGGCATCACGGCGCGTATTTTCTCTTACTCTGACGTATTATTTAATACGGAGAAAATGTGGGTTATGACACAAGAGGCAAGCCTTCCACCTAGAAATTGACAGGAGCCTGAAGTGCTCTTCATGTCCTCCTTGCAGCCTGCAAAATCTGCATCTAAATAACCTGTTAGTTCAAATTCCCCATTCCTGGGGTACCATAGGCCAAGATCTGGGGTGCCCTTAAGATATCGAAAGATTATTTTCATAGCAGTATAGTGAGACTCTTTAGGGCAGGCCTGATACCTAGCACACACACATATTGCATACATAATGTCGGGCCTACTTACAGTGAGGTAGAGAAGGGAGTCAACTATACCTCTATATAGAGTTTGATCAACAGGCTTCCCTGGATCATCTTTGTCTATAGGCATACTTGAGCTCATGGGAGTTCTTATGGTGGAAGCATTCTCCATGCCATATTTCTTGATTATCTCCCTGGTGAACTTTTATTGGGATATGGATAGACCATCATCAGTCTGTTTTACTTGAAGTCCTAAGAAAAAACTTTAATTCACTCATACTATTCATCTCAAACTTCCCATAAATAAGTTTTGCAAACTTCCTGCAGAGGTTGTCATTAGTAGAGCTAAATATTATGTCATCAACATAAATCTGGACTAGGATGATCTTTCCCTTAGATTCCTTTAGGAATTGGGTCTTGTATATCTTCCCCCTGAGAATTTGTTCTCAATGAGTAAGGTAGACAATGTCTCATACCATGCTCTTGGGGCTTGCTTGAGCCCATAAAGAGCTTTCATAAGTCCATATACAGCAGTAGGAGAGTTAGAATCTATAAAACTTGGAGGCTGCTCTACATAAACCTCTTCCTTCAAGTCTCCATTCAAGAAGGCTGACTTGACATCCATCTAGAATACCTTAAATCCCTGGAAGGCTGCAAATGAAAAGAACAGTCTGATTGCTTCCAACCTTGCAATTGGGGCAAAAGTTTGATCATAATCAATCCCTTCTTCCTGTTTATACCCTTTGGCCACCAGTCTTGCTTTATTATTTATTACAATGTCATTTTCATCAAGTTTATTTCTGAAAATCCACTTGACTCCAATGACATTATGTCCATCTAGTCTGGGAACCAGCTGTTGAAAATTGTGAAGTGGAAGTGGTTGATGGACAGGTCGGGCGGCCTGGGCGGACAGCATCGGCGGACTGGGCGTACTGCGGCCTAGTGATAAGTCTAGTGGAAGCTGGCTGATCTTCTGAGCGGGTTGTACAGGAGAAGTCCGCGGATTGTGCGGCCCGTTATCTGGGGATAGGGCGTTGGCTTATTGGTTTATCCATGGAGCGGCCTGAGCGGATAGTGGCTTGCGGACTGTTGTACTTTGCTCATTGGCTGGGTTGCAAGCTTGCACGTAACCGGCGGATTGGGTGTTATCCGCGGAGGCTGGCGGACTGGTATGTCTGCAGTGTTCGCTGTTGTAGACTGGCCTTAGAGCTTGGCTATGGCCCTGGCGAGCTCTGGTGGAACAGCAGGTGCACTGTTGTGGAGGTCTTTGGAGGACTGATGTATGGAGTCCGGCCGGTGGCTATTGCGTTGGACAGGTGGCGAGTAGATTGCGGACTGCTTCTCTTTGGCGAAGTGTTGGCGGTCTGTTGCTTGTTGGTTGGCGGACAGGATTCTGTGTCCGCCATGCTCGCTTTTGGCCTTTGGTGATTCTGGACTTGGTCACACTCTGTGCCAAGACTAGGGTGTCCGCAGTATCCGCAGAGTCTGCTGTTGACCGGGCGGACTGTTGCTACTCTGCCTTTGGTCGTGGACTTGTGGCGGATGGAGGCTTGAGTCTTGCAGACTGCCTCAGGTAGGTGCGGACAGTCACTGAAGGGGGTTGCTGTCCTGCAGTGGTTGAAGGCTTTACTGGTTGTTGCCTTGTCCGCATAGCCAGGGCGGACTGATGAGGGTTCGCCAAAGGTGTCTTGCTCCTGGCGGTTTTTCCTTGGTATCCGGCTAAGTCCTTGCGGACTCGGCGGACGGTGTTTTGCTATCGCGCAGGCTAGGGCGGTGTCGCTATCTCTAGGGCGGTGACCACACTCCTCACCTCGCCTATAAATAGGACCCCCCTGGCACATCTACAGTAACTTGAGTAAATAGTAAGTGGGGGCTTGGTCAAGGGCTGCGATCTCAGTTTGTTTGTCCGCGCGGATTGATTCAGGGCTGACGGTTTGCTGTGTGCAGGTCGCGCGGGTAGCTTCAAGGAGCCAGGAGTTTGGCTTTGACTTCGGTCAAGTGCTTGGAAGTTTGCGGATTTTGCGGTCTCAGCTGGTCGCTCTGCGGCTTGTCAGTTCTCTGCTTCAACCTTATCAAGTTCCAATAACATGTCTGCCGGTCTCAGGCGGGTAGGCGGTCTGTTCCTCAGTTCCTCAGCAGGAGGTGAATAACGATGTGTCCGCGCGGCCTTGCTGTCTCGGCGGACTCCGTGTCTATTCGGCGGATTTCAGCTAAGCTCGGGCGACTTCGGCGGACTCTGCGACCTCGGCGGTCTCGGCGGACTCCGGTGCTGTACGCCGGCTTGTTTTGTTGAACTTTCTATTATAGCTTGTGTACGAGCAAAATCATGTCTCGCTACGTATACTTCGCCTTGTAAAGAAGTGAATGTATAAAAGATCTGCTTGTGCTTCCATTGTTTGTTGGGATTAACCTTGTTCCTTGGTTTTTCGCTGGTTCAACGTGAGAACTGGGTAGTACCGAAGATATTAATTTAGTGTTTGGGCTACCTTGCTGACCACGCTGAGAAAATTCAACATGGTATCAGAGGGAGGTTCAGTTGCTTGAGCGGTAGTCAACCAGTGTTGTGACTCTGTGCTTGAGTGGTGATCAACCCGTGTTGTTGCTCGGAGCTTCTGAAAGGTGACCAACAGGTGCTGCAATGGAAGGAAGTTATGCAAGAGGTCTGGGC
The DNA here is from genome assembly GCA_039583875.1 of Platanthera guangdongensis. Lineage (NCBI taxonomy): Eukaryota > Viridiplantae > Streptophyta > Magnoliopsida > Asparagales > Orchidaceae > Platanthera > Platanthera guangdongensis. Next base: position 27,001 of record JBBWWR010000248.1, on the reverse strand, counting down.
ATTGAACTCTTAACGCCGACAAACTTCAAGAAGTGGAAGTTGTGTATGAAGAGTTATCTTCTAGGCGAGGAGCTATGGGATGTCGTCGGTGGTGACGATAGGTAGGAAGTGACAACTGCTTTCAGTACTGCTGAGCAGGTTAGGTTTTGGAGAAGAACAAATGCTAAGGCGGAGTTCGTTCTCAAGAGAGCCGTGTCCCCGGAACTGTTTGATCACATCATTGGATGTGAGTCGGATGCTGATATTTGGACAACCATTGATGAGTTGTTCAATAGGAAGAATGTGGCGCGACTTCAGTTTCTAAAGAATGAGTTGGCCAGGACAACTCAGGGAGACCTTTCCATCTCGAAGTACTTCTTAAAGATGAAGAGCTTGTGTGCTGAGCTGTCGGCACTTGATCCTGATGAGCCTATCTCTGAGGCTAAGATGAAAAGGCACACAATTCGCGGCTTGCGGAAGGAGTATGTGGCCTTTGTGACATATGTTCAAGGGTGGGCTACTCAGCCGTCTTTGCTGGAGCTGGAAAACCTGTTGGCATCATAGGAGAGCTTGGCAAGGCAGATGGCTGGAGTGAATATCAATCAGGAAGGCAGTGAAGCTCTCTTCTCAGGCAAGAAGAAAGGATTGAGAAGGGAAGAAGAAGAAGAAGAAGCAGGTCGCTGGTGAGAAGGAGCCTTCAACTTCATATCAGCCGGAGAGGAGCAATGCTCCTAAGGACTGGAAGAAGAACCTGAAGTACTACCGGTGTCATCAGCGAGGGCACTTCAAGCGGGACTGCAAGGTCAAGCTGCAGCCTGGGCATGCTACGGGAAAGGAGGAAGCTTGCTCGAGAAGTGAAGAAGCAGAATGGGGTGGAGCTTTCATGACGGGCACTTGAGTCCGGGCCTTGTCTGCTGAGGACTTCAACAGCGAGTGGATCGTGGACTCTGGGTGTGGTCATCACCTCACCGGAGACAAGTCAAAGTTCACCTCCATGCAAGCATACTCAGGTAACAAAGCTATTATCACTGCTGATAATACTGTTTATGCAGTAGATAAAGAGGGGGTAGTGTCCTTGGGTAGTGATCAGGGGCCACTCACGTTAAGGAGTGTGTATCACGTACCGGGCATGAAGAAAAACCTCTTCTCGGTGACCAATGCGGTGGATGCTGGATATCACGTTCTATTTGGGCCAACAGACGTGAGGTTCCTTCGCAACGTATCAGCGGTTAAGGCTGATGTTGCTCATATCGGAAGGAGGGTGAAGAACTTGTTTGTTCTTGCCACCAATGCTTATGTTGATCGTATGAGGGCCAATGATAGCGCTGCTATCTGGCATGAGAGGCTGGGGCATGTAGGCATGGACAAGCTGAAGGCGATGGCTAGTAGAAGTTTGGTGAAGGGGTTGCCTAAGTTGTCCTTCTTTGGTGACGGGCATGTTTGCGCGGGGTGTCAATACGGTAAGGCACATCGCCTTCTGTTTGATAAGTCACAAACAAGGAGCAAGAAACCATTGGAGTGCATTCATTGCGACCTGATGGGACCGACGGTCACTGCCAGCCTTGGTGGAAACAAATATATGCTTGTCTTGATTGATGACTACTCAAGGTATACTTGGGTGTACTTCTTAAAGGAGAAGTCAGAAGCCTTCCGTTTGTTTGTGGAGTTCAAGGAGTTGGTAGAAGGCCGGCTTGGCTTGCGGATCAAGAAGCTGAGAACTGATAACGGTGGTGAGTTTATCTCCTCCGAGTTTTTTAACTTCTACAGGAAGCACGGGATCCAACGAGAGCTTACTTGTGCTCACACTCCACAACAAAATGGGGTAGCGGAGCGGAAGATCCGTCATCTGACGGAGACCTGCAAATGTTGGCTTCATGTGAAAGACATTCCAAGGTCCTTTTGGGCGGAAGGGATGTCTTGTGCTGCTTATGTCATCAATCGGATGCCGCTCAGCCCTATCAACATGAAGACTCCTTTTGAGCTGTTGCTGAAGGAGAAGCTGAGTGTTGGACACCTTAGGGTGTTCGGTTCAACTTGCTATGTGCATGTCCCGGATGCTTCACGGACTAAGCTGGATGCGAAGGCAAGGAAGCTTGTCTTTGTTGGCTATGATGAGCGGAAGAAGGGATGGAAATGCATGGATCCAGCGACGAAGAAGTTCGTGGTGTCAAGAGACGTAGTCTTTGACGAGCTGACATCATTTGGAGGTGGCTCGGTTGAGCTAACCGGAAGTAGCAAGGTTGATGAAGCACCGGTAGTGGCTGCTGAAGGCTTGGAAGAGGAGCTTGTTGTTTCACCAGCAGCTCCTGTTGCTTCTAACTCCGAGGCTGAGCCTTCTGGCTCAGGAAGCAGGGTGAGCATTGCCCAAAGCTTGCCCCAAGTAGGATTTGAGGTTGAAGAGGCGACGGAAGCAGTGAGCAAGGAGCCGACCCTTCGGAAATCAAATAGGGTTATCAAGCCACCGGCTCGGTCTGTGATGGGAATGCAGTGAGCTTTGTCTCCTGCTTCTTTGCAGGTCCTCTGGATGAGCGAGAGCCTGCAAATTTCAACGAGGCCACTGGAGTTAAGGAGTGGGAAGATGCCATGAAGGAAGAGATTGATGCTCTGAAGAAGAATGAAACCTGGGACCTTGTGCCCAAGGTTGATGGCATTACTCCGGTTACTTGCAAGTGGGTGTATAAGTTGAATAAGAAGGCTGATGGGAGCATTGATAGGTTCAAAGCTCGCCTGGTCGCTAGAGGATTCTCACAGCAGTATGGAGAAGACTATGAGGAGACATTTAGTCCGGTTGCGAAGATGACTTCGGTTAGAGTGGTGATCGCCTTGGCTGCAAGCAAGGGATGGAGGTTGACAAGGACATCTTCATAGATCAGCCACTTGGTGATGTGAAGAATTCCTTTCTTTATGGAGAGATTGACAGGGACATCTTCATGGATCAGCCACTTGGTTTTGTTTCTGAAGATCATCCGGACTATGTCTGCAAGCTCAGGAAGGCTCTCTATGGGTTGAAGCAAGCTCCTAGAGCTTGGTATGGGAAGATTGCAGAGTACTTGCAATTCTGTGGATACCTTGCTTCTAACTCAGACTCAAGCTTATTCGTCAAGAAGAGTGGAGAGCTTCAAGTCTTGGTCCTACTGTATGTGGACGACATGATCATCACAGGTAATTCGGAGAGGGAAGTAGCAAGGCACAGGGCCGAGCTTACTATACGCTTCGAGATGAAAGACTTGGGAGAGCTTCATCACTTTCTCGGTCTTGAGGTGGAGAGGAAGGAGTGCGGGATTCTCATTTGCCAGAAAGGGTATGCATATCGCATTGTGAAGCGGTTCGGCGTGGGCGAAGGGAAGAAGTGCTCTACTCCACTGGAACCTGGGCGGAAGCTTCGACGAGATGAGGGAAGGATTCTTCCTGACCCCTTGATGTTTAGAGCTCTGGTTGGGAGCTTGATCTACTTGACGATTACAAGGCCAGACATTGCTTATGCTGTTGGCCGAGTAAGTCGTTTCATGGCGGAACCAAGGAAGTCTCATCTAGTGGAGGCAAAGCACATCTTGAAGTATGTCAAGTCTACTTCTGACATGGGACTTCTCTATGGAAGGGACTCGGAGTTTGCCTTGCTTGGTTACACGGATGCTGACTATGGCGGTGATTCGGATAATCGGAGGTCTACTTCAGGTTATGTGTTCACTTGCGGTTCAGCTAGCATTTCGTGGTGTAGCAAGAAGCAGGACTCGGTGTCAGTCTCAACTACGGAGGTAGAGTATAAGGCTTCGGCCTTGGCAGCTCGGGAAGCCATCTGGTTGAGGAGACTTATAGAGAATGTTCATGAAGAAGTGCAAGGGCCTACTTTACTCCGGGGTGATAATGAGAGTTCTCTCAAGCTAGTAAACAACCCAGTGTGTCATGCCAGGACCAAGCACATTGAGATCGATCAGCACTTCATCAGGGAGAAGGTGTTGGAGGGATCTCTATTGGTCGGGCATGTTCGGAGTGAAGATAAACTTGCTGACATCTTCACGAAGCCACTGTCGAAGGGGCCCTTTGAGCGGTTGCGCAGCTTGCTGGGCTTGATCACCACTTATCACTTCAAGGGGGAGTGTTGAAAATTATGAAGTGGAAGTGGTTGATGGACAGGCCGGGCGGCCTGGGCGGACAGCATCGGCGGACTGGGCGGACTGGGCGGACTGCGGCCTAGTGATAAGTCTAGTGGAAGCTGGCTGTTCTTCTGAGCGGGTTGTACAGGAGAAGTCTGCGGACTGTGCGGCTTGTTATCTGCGGATAGGGTGTTAGCTGATTGGTTTAGCCATGGAGCGGCCTGAGCGGATAGCGGCTTGCGGACTGTTGTACTTTGCTCATTGGCCGGGTTGCAAGCTTGCGCGTAACCGGCGGATTGGGTGTTATCCGCGGAGGCTGGCGGACTGGTATGTCTGCAGTGTTCGCTGTTGCGGACTGGCCTTAGAGCTTGGCTATGGCCCTGGCGAGCTCTGGTGGAACAGCAGGTGCACTGTTGTGGAGGTCTTTGGCGGACTGATGTGTGGAGTCCGGCAGGTGGCTATTGCGTTGGACAGGTGGCGAGTAGCTTGCGGACTGCTTCTCTTTGGCGAAGTGTTGGCGGTCTGTTGCATGTTGGTTGGCGGATAGGATTCTGTTTTCGCCATGCTCGCTTTTGGCCTTTGGTGATTCTGGACTTGGTCACACTCTGTGCCAAGACCAGGGTTTCCGCAGTATCCGCCAAGTTCGCTGTTGACCAGGCGGACTGTTGCTACTCTGCCTTTGGTCATGGACTTGTGGTGGATGGAGGCTTGAGTCTTGCGGACTGCCTCAGGTAGGTACGGACAGTCACTGAAGGGGGTTGCTGTCCTGCAGTGGTCAAAGGCTTTGCGGGATGTTGCCTTATCCGCATAGCCAGGGCGGACTGATGAGGGTTCGCCAAAGGTGCCTTGCTCCTGGCGGTTTTTCCTTGGTATCCGGCTAAGTCCTTGCGGACTCGACGGACGGTGTTTTGCTATCGCGCGGGCTAGGGCGGTGTCGCTATCTCTAGGGCGGTGACCACACTCCTCTCCTCGCCTATAAATAGGACCCCCCTGGCACATCTACAATAACTTGAGTAAACAGTAAGTGGGGGCTTGGTCAAGGGCTGCGGTCTCAGTTTGTTTGTCCGCGCGGATTGATTCAGGGCTGACAGTTTGCTGTGTGCAGGTCGCGCGGGTAGCTTCAAGGAGCCAGGAGTTTGGCTTTGACTTTGGTCAAGTGCTTGGAAGTTTGCGAACTTTGCGGTCTAAGCTGGTCGCTCTGCAGCTTGTCAGTTCTCTGCTTCAACCTTATCAAGTTCCAATAACCTGTCCGCCGGTCTCAGGCGGGTAGGCGGTCTGTTCCTCAGTTCCTCAGCAGGAGGCGAATAATGGTGTATCCGCGCGGCCTTGCGGTCTTGGCGGACTCCATGTCTATTCGGCGGATTGCAGCTAAGCTCGGGCGACTTCTGTTAAATTTTCTCAACGTGGTCAGCAAGATAGCCCAAACGCCAAATTAATATCTTCGGAACTACCCAGTTCGCACGTTGAACCAGCGGAAACCAAGGAACAGAGGTTAATGCCAACAAACATTAGAAGCACAAGCAGGTCTTTTATTCATTCACTTCTTTACAACGCGAGGCATACATAGCGAGACATGATTTCGTTAGTATAACAGCTGAAAAAACAGAAAGCCGAGCGGACAGCACCGGAGTCCTCCGAGGCCGCGAGGTCGCCGAGATCGCCGAGACCGCTGAGCTCGCCCGAGCTATGCTGCAATTCGCCGAATAGACATGGAGTCCGCCGAAGCCGCGAGGCCGCGCGGACAAACCGTTATTCGCCTCCTGCTGAACCTGAACTGAGGAACACCCCTACCCGCCTAAAGCCGGCGGACAGGTTATTGAAGCTGGCAAAGATGAAACAGAACTGATAAGCCGCAGAGCGACCTCCTGCTGAGTCCGCAGAGACCGCACACTTCCAAGCACTTGACCGAAGTCACAGCCAAACTCCTGGCTCCTTGAAGCTATCCGCGCGACCTGCACACAGCAAACCGTCAGCCTGAAACAATCCGCGCGGACTGAAAAACACAGACCGCAGCTCCATGCACACCCCAACTTACTGTTCACTCTAGTTACTTAGGTTTGCCAGGGGGGTCCTATTTATAGGCAAGGTGAGGAGTGTGGTCACCGCCCAGGAGATAGCGACACCGCCCCAGCCCGCGCAATAGCAAAAACACCGTCCGCTGAGTCCGCAAGGACTTAGCCGGATACCAAGGAAAACCGCCAGGAGCAAGGCAAACATTGGCGAACACTCTCCAGTCCGCCCAAGCTATGCGGACAAGGCATCAGCCCGCAAAGCTCCAACCACTGTAGGACAGCAACCCCCTTCAATGGCAGTCCGCACCAACCTGAGGCAGTCCGCAAGACTCACACCTCAATCCGCCACAAGTCCATGACCAAAGGCAGATAGCAACAGTCCGCCCGGTCACAGCGGACTTGGCGGATACCGCGGACACCATGGCCTTGGCACAAAGTGTGACCAAGTCCAAAACCATCAAGGGCCAATACGAGCATGGCGGACTCAAATTCCCGTCCGCCAAACACTCTAGCACAGACCGCCATCAGTTCGCGAGCTCCTCGCACTCCTGTCCAACGTAGCAGCCAACCCCGGACTCCAAAAACCAGTCCGCCAATCGATCTCCATAGCAAATCGCCTGCTGTGTCACCAGAGCTCGACAAGGCCTCAGCCAAGCTCTAAGCCCAGTCCGCAACAGCCCACACCGCGGACACTCCAGTCCGTAAGCTACCTGCGGACACGAGCCAAACCGCCTATCAGCACAAGCTTGCACCCGCGGCCACTGAGCAATGCACCAGTCCGCAAGCCTTTATCCGCTCAAGCCGCTCCTTGGCAAAGCCAATCAGCAAACACCCAATCTGCAGAAACCAGGCCGCATAGTCCGCGGACTCAACCCGTGCAAACCGCTCAGAAGAACAACCGGCTTTTCACTAGACCTTCCACCAGGCCGCACATCACAGTCCGCCCAGTCCGCCTAGTCCGCCAAAGTTGTCCGCCCCAGGCCGCCCGGCCTGTCCCGTCACCCACTTCCACTTCACAAATTTCAACACTCCCCCTTGAAGTGGGAAGTGGTGACCAAGCCCAGCAAGCTGCGCAAGCGTTCAAAGGGCCCCTTCGACAGTGGCTTCGTGAAGATGTCAGCAAGATTATCTTCACTCCGAACATGCCCGACCAGCAGAGACCCCTCCAACACCTTCTCCCTGATGAAGTGGTGATCAATCTCTATATGCTTGGTCCTGGCGTAACACACTGGATTGTTAACCAGTTTGAGAGCACTCTCATTGTCACCCCGGAGTAAAGTAGGCCCTTGCACTTCTTCATGAACATCCTCTATAAGCCTCCTCAACCAAACGGCTTCCCGAGCAGCCAAGGCCGAAGCATTATACTCCGCCTCTGTGGTTGACACCGACACCGAGTCCTGTTTCTTGCTACACCACGAGATGCAAGCTGAACCGCAAGTGAACACATAACCTGAAGTAGACCTTCGATCATCCGAATCACCGCCATAGTCAGCATCCGTGTACCCGAGCAACGCAAACTCTGAGTCCCTTCTATAGAGGAGTCCAATATCAGAAGAAGCCTTGACATACTTCAGAATTCCCTTTGCCGCCACTAGATGAGAATGCCTTGGTTCAGCCATATACCGACTTACTCGGCCAACAGCATAAGCAATATCCGGCCTTGTAATCGTCAGGTAAATCAAGCTCCCAACAAGAGCCCTGAACACCAAGGGATCATGAATAACCCTTCCCTCATCTCGTCGAAGCTTTAGCCCAGATTCCAGTGGAGTAGAGCACTTCTTCCCTTCGCCCATGCCAAAACGCTTCACAATGCGATCAGCATATCCTTTCTGGCTAATGAGAACCCCGCACTCCTTCCTCTCCACTTCCAGACCGAGAAAGTGATGCAACTCTCCCAAGTCTTTCATCTCGAAGCGTATAGCAAGCCCTGCCCTGAGCCTCGCTACTTCCCCCTCCGAGTTCCCTGTGATGATCATGTCATCCACATACAGCAGGACCAAGACTCGTAGCCCTCCCTTCTTCTTGACGAACAAGCTTGAATCCGAGTTAGAAGCAAGGTATCCACAGAATTGCAAGTACTCTGCAATCTTCCCATACCAAGCACTAGGAGCTTGCTTCAACCCATAGAGAGCCTTCCTGAGTTTGCAGACATAGTCCGGATGCTTTTCAGAGACAAAACTAAGCGGCTGATCCATGAAGATGTCCTTGTCAATCTCTCCGTAAAGAAAGGCATTCTTCACATCGAGTTGCCACAACCTCCATCCCTTGCTAGCAGCCAAGGCGATCACCACTCTTACAGAAGTCATCTTCGCAACTGGACTGAATGTCTCCTCATAGTCTTCTCCATACTGCTGTGAGAATCCTCTAGCGACCAGGCGAGCCTTGAAACGATCAATTCTCCCATCAGCCTTCTTCTTCAACTTGTACACCCACTTGCAAGTAACCGGAGTAATGCCATCAACCTTGGGCACAAGGTCCCAGGTTTCATTCTTCTTCAGAGCATCAATCTCTTCATTCATGGCATCTTCCCACTCCTTCACTCCAGTGGCTTCGTTGAAGTTTGCAGGCTCTCGCTCATCCAGAGGACCTGCAAAGAAGCAGGAGACAAAGCTCACTGCATTCCCATCACAGTAACGAGCCGGTGGCTTAACCACCCTCTTTGATCTCCGAAGACATGGCTCCTTGCTCACGGCTTCCGTTGCTTCTTCGGGCTGCACTCCTACCTGGGGCAAACATTGAGCAGTGCTCCCCCTGCTTCCTGAGCCAGAAGGCTCAGCCTCGGAGTTCGAAGCAACAGGAGCTGCTGGTGAAACAGCAAGCTCCTCTTCCAAGCCTTCAGCAGCCACCACTGGTGCTTCATCAACCTTGCTACTTCCGGTTAGCTCCACCAAGCCACCTCCATATGACGTCAGCTCGTCAAAGACAACGTCTCTTGACACCATGAACTTCTTCGTCACAGGGTCCATGCATTTTTATCCCTTCTTCCGCTCATCATAGCCAACAAAGACAAGTTTGCTTGCCTTCGTATCCAGCTTTGTCCGTGAAGCATCCGGGACATGCACGTAGTAAGTCGAATCGAACACCCTAAGATGTCCCCCACTCGGCTTCTCCTTTAGCAACAGCTCAACAGGAGTCTTCATGTTGATAGGGCTGAGTGGCATCCGGTTGATAACATAAGCATCACAAGACATTCCCTCCGCCCAAAAGGACCTTGGGATATCTTTCGCATGAAGCCAACATTTGCAGGTCTCCGTCAAATGACGGATCTTTCGCTCCGCTACCCCATTTTGTTGTGGAGTGTGAGCACAAGTAAGCTCCCGTTGGATCCCGTGCTTCCTGCAGAAGTTAGAAAACTCGGAGGAGACAAACTCACCCCCGTTATCAGTTCTAAGCTTCTTAATCCGCAAGCTAAGCCGGCCTTCTACCAACTCCTTAAACTCCACAAACAAACGGAAGGCTTCCGACTTCTCCTTTAAGAAGTACACCCAAGTATACCTTGAGTAGTCATCAACCAAGACAAGCATGTATCTGCTTCCACCAAGGCTGGCAGTAACCGTCGGTCCCATCAGGTCACCATGAATACACTCCAATGGTCTTTTGCTCCTTGTTTGTGATTTATCAAACGGAAGGCGATGTGCCTTACCGTATTGACAGCCCGCACAAACATGCCCATCACCAAAGGAAGATAACTTCGGCAACCCCCTCACCAAACTTTTACTCGTCATTGCCTTCAGCTTGTCCATGCCAACATGCCCCAGCCTCTCATGCCAGATAGCAGCGCTATCATTGGCCCTCATCTTATCAACATAAGCATTGGTGGAAAGAACAAACAAGTTCTTCACCCTCCTCCCAACATGAGCAACATCAGCCTTCACTGCTGATACGTTGCGAAGGAACCTCACGTCTGTTGGCCCAAACAGAACGTGATACCCAGCGTCCACCGCATTGGTCACCGAGAAGAGGTTTTTCTTCATGCCCGGCACGTGATACACACTCCTTAACGTGAGTGGCCCCTGATCACTACCCAATTACACGACCCCCTCTTTCTCTACTGCATAAACAGTATTATCAGCAGTGATAATAACTTCATTACCTGAGTAAGCCTGCATGGAGGTGAACTTCGATTTGTCTCCGGTGAGGTGATGACCACACTCGGAGTCCACGATCCACTCGCTGTTGAAGTCCTCAGCAGACAAGGCCCGGACACAAGTGCCCGTCATGAAGGCTCCGCCCCATTCTGCTTCTTCACTTCTCGAGCAAGCTTCCTCCTTTCCCGCAGCATGCCCAGGCTGCAGTTTGACCTTGCAGTCCTGCTTGAAGTGCCCTCGCTGATGACACCGGTAGCACTTCAGATTCTTCTTCCAGTCCTTAGGAGCATTGCTCCTCTCCGGCGGTTTGAAATTTGAAGTCTACTTCTCACCAGCGGCCTGCACCTTCTTCTTCTTCTTCCCTTCCCATCCTTTCTTCTTGCCTGAGAAGAGAGCTTCGCTGCCTTCCTGATTCAGGTTCACTCCAGCCATCTGCCTTGCTAAGCTCTCCTGCGAGGCAAGCAGATTCTCCAGCTCCAGCAACGACGGCTGAGTAGCCCACCCTTGAACAGATGTAACAAATGCCACATACTCCTTCCGCAAGCCGCGGATAATGTGCCTTTTCATCTTTGTCTCAGAGATAGGCTCATCAGGATCCAGTGCCGACAGCTCAGCACACAAGCTCTTCATCTTTAAGAAGTACTTGGAGATGGAAAGGTCTCCCTGAGTTGCCCTGGCCAACGCATTCTCCAGGAACTGAAGCCGCGCCACATTCTTCCTATTGAACAACTCATCAATGGTTGTCCAAATATCAGCAGCCGACTCACACCCAACGATGTGATCAAACAGTTCCGGAGACACGGCTCTCTTCAGAATGAACTCCGTCTTAGCATTTGTTCTTCTCCAGAGCCTCACATGCTCAGCAGTACCGAAAGCAGCAGTGACTTCCTGTCTGTCGTCTCCACCGACAACTTCCCACAGCTCCTCGCCAAGAAGATAACTCTTCATGCACGACTTCCACTTCTTGAAGTTAGTCGGCGTTAAGAGTTCAATGCCCAGACCTCTTGCAAAACTCCCTTCCATTGCAACACCTGTTGGCAACCTTCCAGCAGCTCCGAGCAACAACTCAGGTTGATCACCACTCAATCACTGAGTCACAACACTGGATGACTTCCGCTCACGCAACTGAACCTCAGAAACCTCCCTCTGATACCATGTTAAATTTTCTCAACGTGGTCAGCAAGATAGCCCAAACGCCAAATTAATATCTTCGGAACTACCCAGTTCGCACGTTGAACCAGCGGAAACCAAGGAACAGAGGTTAATGCCAACAAACATTAGAAGCACAAGCAGGTCTTTTATTCATTCACTTCTTTACAACGCGAGGCATACGTAGCGAGACATGATTTCGCTAGTATAACAGCTGAAAAAACAGAAAGCCGAGCGGACAGCACCGGAGCCCGCCGAGACCGCGAGGTCGCCGAGGTCGCCGAGACCGCTGAGCTCGCCCGAGCTATGCTGCAATTCGCCGAATAGACATGGAGTCCGCCGAAGCCGCGAGGCCGCGCGGACACACCGTTATTCGCCTCCTGCTGAACCTGAACTGAGGAACACCCCTACCCGCCTGAAGCCGGCGGACAGGTTATTGAAGCTGGCAAAGATGAAACAGAACTGACAAGCCGCAGAGCGACCTCCTGCTGAGTCCGCAGAGACCGCACACTTCCAAGCACTTGACCGAAGTCACAGCCAAACTCCTGGCTCCTTGAAGCTATCCGCGCGACCTGCATACAGCAAACCGTCAGCCTGAAACAATCCGCGCGGACTGACAAACACAGACCGCAGCTCCTTGCACACCCCAACTTACTGTTCACTCTAGTTACTTAGGTTTGCCAGGGAGGTCCTATTTATAGGCAAGGTGAGGAGTGTGGTCACCGCCCAGGAGATAGCGACACCGCCCCAGCCCGCGCGATAGCAAAAACACCGTCCGCTGAGTCCGCAAGGACTTAGCCGGATACCAAGGAAAACCGCCAGGAGCAAGGCAAACATTGGCGAACACTCTCCAGTCCGCCCAAGCTATGCGGACAAGGCATCAGCCCGCAAAGCTCCAACCACTGCAGGACAGCAACCCCCTTCAATGGCAGTCCGCACCAACCCGAGGCAGTCCGCAAGACTCACACCTCAATCCGCCACAAATCCACGACCAAAGGCAGATAGCAACAGTCCGCCCGGTCACAGCGGACACCATGGCCTTGGCAGATACCGCGGACACCATGGCCTTGGCACAAAGTGTGACCAAGTCCAAAACCATCAAGGGCCAACGCGAGCATGGCGGACTCAAATTCCCGTCCGCCAAACACTCTAGCACAGACCGCCATCAGTCCGCGAGCTCCTCGCACTCCTGTCCAACGTAGCAGCCAACCCCGGACTCCAAAAACCAGTCCGCCAATCGATCTCCACAGCAAATCGCCTGCTGTGTCACCAGAGCTCGACAAGGCCTCAGCCAAGCTCTAAGCCCAGTCCGCAACAGCCCACACCGCAGACACTCCAGTCCGCAAGCTACCCGCGGACACGAGCCAAACCGCCTATCAGCACAAGCTTGCACCCGTGGCCACTGAGCAATGCACCAGTCCGCAAGCCTTTATCCACTCAGGCCGCTCCTTGGCAAAGCCAATCAGCAAACACCCAATCCGCAGAAACCAGGCCGCATAATCCGCGGACTCAACCCGTGCAAACCGCTCAGAAGTACAACCGGCTTTTCACTAGACCTTCCACCAGGCCGCACATCACAGTCCGCCCAGTCCGCCTAGTACGCCAAAGCTGTCCGCCCCAGGCCGTCCGGCCTGTCCCGTCACCCACTTCCACTTCACAAATTTCAACAACTTCGGCGGACTCGGCGACCTCGGCGGTCTCGGCGGACTCCGGTGCTGTCCGCCCGGCTTGTTTTTTTGAACTTTCTGTTATAGCTTGTGTACGAGCGAAATCATGTCTCGCTATGTATACTTCGCCTTGTAAAGAAGTGAGTGTATAAAAGATCTGCTTGTGCTTCCATTGTTTGTTGGGATTAACCTTGTTCCTTGGTTTTCCGCTGGTTCAACGTGAGAACTGGGTAGTACCGAAGATATTAATTTGGTGTTTGGGCTACCTTGCTGAGAAAATTCAACACCAGCTTCCAGACCTTGCACCTTTTGAACTATTTCAGTTTTTCCTGCATTGCACCAATCCAGAATTAGTCTTGATTTGCTTCTTCAAATTTCTTGGGCTCTTCTTGTGACAGGAAGCTGGAATAGAGTGTTGTGTTGAGACTCCTGTTTCTGATCTGCACACCTTGGCTGGCCTCACCTATTATTTTATCCGGAGCATGATCTCTCAGATATCTGACTGTTGGGGGTAGCCTGACTGCATCTTACTGATTACCATTTTCTTCAGCAGGTTGGTCTTCATTTCCAGCTTGACTGCCCTGTGCTTCCTCTAGACAGCATCCCTCTTCACAATCTGCTTACAAAGCTGGGTCTTTATCTTTAATGGAGAGCTTTTCCATAATGACTTCTGTACCTGCAGAGCTAGGCAAAGAGCTTGACAGCTCAATGTCAATCATGCATGACTCATCAAACACTACATGGACAGACTCTTCTACACCTTGAATTATCAAGTTATAGACTTTATATGCCCTACTATTATTGTTGTACCCAACAAATATCCCCTCATGGGATTTGGCAGCAAACTTAGACACTTTTGACATACCATTGTCTAGGATGAAACACTTCAACCAAAGATCCTAAAATAAGATATGTTCGGTTTTTTGCCATTCAAGATCTCATAGAGAGTCTTCTTGTGGTCTTTGGTGATAGAAGCTCTATTGAGCAGATGACATGCAGTATTAACTGCCTCAGCCTAGAAATATTCATAGAGAGAAGTGTCACACAATAATGTTCTCCCAGCTTCTATAAGAGTCCTGTTTTTCCTCTCAGCTAACCCATTTTGTCGGGTGTTCTTGGAGAGGAGAATTCTTGATGAATCTCTTGCTCTTAACAGAATATAGTCATAGCAGCAGACAGAAACTTAGTTCTATGGTCACTTCTCATTTTAACCACAGAGCATACAAGCTCATTCTGAATTTGCCTGACAAAATTTGTGAAGACTTCAAGGGTTTCATCCTTTCTTCTAAGGAAGAACTGTAACACCCCCTATCCGTCACATAGCATATAGCAGTAGGTCCGGCCGGGGCCCGACGCCATATACCACAGACAGACCGGGTGGTTACTCAATGAAAACCATCCAACCAATAACTAACGTCCTACACAGAGTCATGCTAGCGGAAGCAATTTATATAGTTGCAATAATAAGAACCCAGCACTAGCATGAATGTCCACTATAAAACTAAAAGAAATGAAGTACAATACACAAGTACAACGGCCTTAAGACCTTACAATTGTTTCCTCAAATAAAAGTGTTTTCCAAACCTCGGCACGCAGGCCGGCCATACATGAATAAGAGAAAACACTCAAAATTAGGCCTTTGAGGGCCGGTTCAGCAACTTGGGCTTTAGCCCGCTATAAACCGCTCGGTCCTACAGCACCTGCAAGCAACAATCCACCGCACGGTGGCAAACAAAAGCAACGGTCAGCTATGCTGACCAAATTATAACGATCCAGCCCCCAAACTCGGGGCGGCGATGCTCCTTCCCTGCACTTTATTAGCATAACCAAGCAGTAGGGTAATAACACTACATCACAGGCGTAGGCACGCACGGCCACACACCCCGTGCACTCAGGGCACATTCTCGGTGAACCGGTCAATGTCACGTCAATTTAAGCCATAGACATTTCGGTCTCACCACTGTTGAAGTTGGTGACCAGGCGGTCTGGCGGTCTGTCTTGGCGGGTTGAAGACCGCGCGGTCTGGCGGTTTGTCTCAGCCAGCTTGGAGACCGGGCGGTCTAGCGGTCTTCCCTGGCGATCTCTCTTCTTCTTTTGTGGTAGCTGTGCGGTTAGCCCTTCTGTCTAACCGCGCGGCTTGTGCGGTTTATTTTGTATAGTCCTCTTAGTCCTGTATATTTTTAGTCCCACATCTCTTATTTGTATTCTCTCATCTCTCCTCCATTCTATATAAGGGAGGGCATACCATTGTAATAGATACCTTTTTCGGATAATAAAGTTTCACTTTAAAACCATTTCGGCTTGTTTTTGTTCGGTTCTTACATGGTATCAGAGGACTCGATCTACTCCTCCTGATTCTGTGTCTTCCTGTCCGCGCGGCTTGTCGTGACAGTTTGCACCCTGTCCGCGCGGCCTCTTCCTATCCTTGTTGCTGCCCTCTGTGTGCGCGACTTTTTGTCTCTTCTAAGTCGCCGCCTCTTCTCGCAGCGCCCTGTTTTGTCCTGCTTCTGTT
The DNA here is from genome assembly GCA_039583875.1 of Platanthera guangdongensis. Classification (NCBI taxonomy): domain Eukaryota; kingdom Viridiplantae; phylum Streptophyta; class Magnoliopsida; order Asparagales; family Orchidaceae; genus Platanthera; species Platanthera guangdongensis. The sequence continues at coordinate 11,500 of JBBWWR010000248.1, read as the reverse complement.
CGCGCAGCCTGTCCTCTAGCCGTTCGACTTCTTTCCCTCTGCTTGTGTCTGCAGCTTGGTCGTGGCTTTTCTGGCCGCTGGTTCCCACCCTTGTGACCGTTGCAGCCCGTCTTTATCCTATCCGTGCGGGTTGTTTCCTAACTGCCCGGCTTCCTTTTTACTACTCCTATGGCTCTTTCTGATGCCTCTACTGCCACCACCCCTGTCACCAATCCGGCTCCGCCTCTTCCTCCTACTCCTTCCGGGAACCTTGGGACCGTTTCCAAGCTTGTTGGCTCCAACTACCCGGATTGGAGCGTCTCTTTCACCTTTCTTCTTCGATCACAACGCAAACGCCACCATCTCGTTGATGACCCACCTCCTATCACTTCACCTCACTTTGATGACTGGGATGCAAGTGACGCGCTTGTGCGTACTTGGCTCGCGAACAGTATTTCCGATGAGTGCCTTCCCGTCATACGCCATGATGAGACGGTCAAGGCCACTTGGCTTCATCTTGCCGCTCTGTACTCCAAGGGGGCTCAGACATCCCGCATCTATACGTTGTATGCGGACCTCTTTGCCCGTCCTACCTTGTCTCCTGTTGCTGCCTACCAACAGGTTCAGGCTCTTGGGGCTGAGATTCTTCAGAATTGCCCCTTTTCTGCGGATTTGGCTCAACAACACAAGCACTTCTAGGAGCTTCTGGTTGTGTGTTATCTGCTCCGGCTTCCTGATACTTATGACATGATCCGCCAGCAAATTCTGGGTGAGGCCGAATCTCCTACCTTAGATGCCACCGCTGCCCGCATCGCTGCTATCACCTCTCTCCTTCAGCGCCCACTTTTGACCGCTCCTTCTCCACCACCAGACAATTATTCTCATCACACTCAACGGAGTGGCTCTGGTAGCCGCAGTCACCAGTCCGGCAGTCGTGCTTCTTCCCGCTACCTATGTTCTCATTGTGGCCGAACCGGCCATACTTTCGAACGCTGTTGGACGAAGCATCCCCATCTTCGCCCCTCCGGTGACTCTTCCAAGCCGTCTGCCTCTATTGTAACATCCTCAGGTAGTGCCCACATGGTGACTCAAGGTAAATGGCTCATCGACTCTGGTGCCACTAATCATATGATGGGCAATCCTCAGTGCTTCTCTTTACTCGAACAACATGATCGGTTTCCCCCGGTCCTAGTTGCGGATGGTTCTCCCTCCCCGGTTCATGGGACGGGAGTGGTTCATGTTACTCCGTCACTACGACTAGCGGACACTCTCTATGTGCCCAAATTTCCGTGCAATCTGTTGTATGTTACCTCTTTATGCAAACAGCTTCAGTGTTCTGTGACCTTTACACCAACTTCTTGTTCTTTTCAGGATCCGAGCTCCCACCGGACGATTGCTACTGGGACTGAGAGCGGCGGCCTCTACTTCCTCGACAATGTTTCCGCCTTGTCCGCCTTCTCCTCTTCCTGTACGGATCTTCTCCAGTGGCATCTCCGCCTCGGTCACCCTCCACCACGTCTTCTACATCAGCTTCTGCCACACCTCCCTCCGTCTAGTACTCCTCTTCAATGCGACGCCTGTCAACTCAGCAAGCATCACCGTTCCTCCTTCCCACCGAAGCACGGACGGGGCTCTACTCGTCATTTTGATCTTGTCCAGTCCGATATCTGGGGACCTGCTCCTACCCTCACCATTGGCCGGGGTAGTTCTTATTTTGTAACTTTTATAGATGATTTTTCTCGATGTACTTGGGTGTATCTCCTCCGAGATCGCTCTGAACTTTTCGATGTATGGATATCTTTTTATCAGTTGATTAAAACTCAGTTCAATGCTTGTATTAAAACATTTCACTCCGACAATGCTAAAGAGTATCTGAGTCATGCTTTTACCTCTTTTTGTGTGCAACATGGCATTATTCATCAGACTAGCTGTGTTTACACCTCCCAACAAAATGGGGTGGCGGAACGCAAAAACCGTCACCTCCTCGATGTGGCTCGCACCTTGATGACCCAGATGCATGTCCCTCGCTCGTATTGGGGCTATGTCGTTCTCCTTGCCTGCTACCTCATCAATCGCATTCCATCCACCATTCTCCACGGGAAAACACCCTTCTCCATTCTGTATCCGGGCAAGGAGCCCTTTCCTCTCCCTCTCCGCATCTTTGGATGCACTGCTTTTGTGCATACCCCATCTGCCACCCGTGACAAGCTCTCCCCTCGCTCCACCAAATGTGTCTTTCTGGGGTACTCCACTCAGAAAGACTATTGTTGCTTTAACCCTGTTCTTCGTCAGCAGTTCGTCTCTGCTGACGTTACCTTTTTCGAGAATGCCTCCTACTTCTCGGCTGACTCCTCCTCTCTTTCCCATGCTACCTCTCCTCCTTCCCCGGCTTCTGACTCTCCTGCTATTCCCTTCGTTCCCTCGTCTCCTACCGAGATATCCACGCCTCCGCCATCTCCGTCCCCTCCTCTCGCTCCACCTCTCTCTCCCACTTCTCCACCTCCGTCTCCATCCTCTCCGCCGCCATCGCTCTCTTCTCCCGGGCCAGCTCTCTCTGCCACGAATGCTCCGGATCCCGAGGGGGCCGCCGACCTGGATCTCCCTATGGCTCTTCGCAAAGGGGTGCGGACATGTACCCTACACCCTCTTGCTGCTATTGTTTCCTATGATCGTCTTACCCCTTCTCGCAGGGCCTTTGCGCTGGCTATCTCTTCCACTGCCACTCCTCGTTCCTATCAGGAGGCCCTTCCTATTCCCCACTGGAAGCTGGCCATGGATGAGGAAATGACGACCCTCACGGAGCGGGGTACATGGACTCTTGTTCCTCCTCCCTTTGGTACTGATGTTGTTGGTTGTCGCTGGGTCTTTGTGGTCAAATTTGGCCCAGACGGCACTGTGGATCGGTATAAGGCTCGCCTTGTTGCTAAGGGCTTCACTCAGACCTATGGGGTTGATTACTTTGACACCTTCTCCCCCGTGGCTCGTCTCAGCACTATCCGGGTCCTTCTCTCTATGGCGGTCAATCGGGATTGGCCGATTTCTCAGCTGGATGTCAAGAATACCTTCCTTTATGGTGATCTTCACGAGGCCGTTTACATGGAGCAACCTCCTGGGTATGTTGCTCAGGGGGAGACACGAGTATGCCGGCTGCAGAAGGCAATTTATGGCCTCAAGCAGAGCCCTCGAGCTTGGTTTGACAAGTTCAGCGGCATCGTGGCGGCTGTTGGTTTTGCGCGAAACTCTATTGATCACTCTCTCTTTATTCGCAAAACTCCCTCGGGGCTGGTTGTTCTTGCTGTGTACGTCGATGATATTCTTCTCATTGGTGATGACCAGGAAGGGGTAGCCCTGACAAAGCGACATCTTCGCCAATATCTGATCACGAAAGATATGAGCTCTCCAAAGTACTTTCTGGGGATCGAAATCTCTCGGAAGCCCGACTCCTTAGTTCTCTCTCAGCGTAAGTATGCCCTTGATCTTTTAAAAGAGGCAGGGTTGACTGGAGCAAAACCTGTCTGATGCCCCATGGCACCTGGAGAAGACAAAACCTGGACAGATGATTCGCCTCCTCTTTTAGATAGTTCGTGGTACAGGCGTCTGGTTGGTAAGCTCATATATCTCACAGTGACCAGGCCCGGCATTTCCAATGATGTGGGCAAGGTGAGTCAATTCATGCAAGCTCCTAGGGAGTGCCATCTACAGTCCGCCTTGCGGATCTTGGAGTATGTCAAAGCAGCGCCTGGGAAAGGATTACTTTTTCAGAAGAATGGTCATCTGAGGATTGAAGCCTACTCAGATGCAAGTTATGCTGATGACAAAGTGGATCGCAAGTCAACCTCAGGTTTTTGCACCTTTGTTGGGGGAAATCTGGTGAGCTGGAAGAGCAAGAAGCAGTCTGTTGTCTCCAGGTCCAGTGCAGAAGCTGAGTATCGCAGTATGGCGTCGACCACTTGTGAGTTAAAATGGCTGCGGGTTCTCATGCTAGATTTAGGAGAGGTCTACAACCATCCTCTACATATGTTCTGTGATAACAAGGCAGCCATATACATCTCCAAAAATCCGGTCTTCCATGAAAGAACAAAGCACATTGAGGTCGACTGTCATTTCATTCGTGAAGAGATCTTAAAGGAACAAATTTGCACTCCCTTTGTTACTTCTGATAAAGAGTTGGCTGACATCTTCACCAAGCCAGTTTCCGCCTCATTTCTTCATGTTTGCGACAAGCTGGGCATGATCGATATATATGCTCCAGCTTGAGGGGGAGTGTTGAAGTTGGTGACCGGGCGGTCTGGCGGTCTATCTTGGCGGGTTGAAGACCGCGCGGTCTGGCGGTTTGTCTCAGCCAGCTTGGAGACCGGGCGGTCTAGCGGTCTTCCCTGGCGATCTCTCTTCTTCTCTTGTGGTAGCCGTGCGGTTAGCCCTTCTGTCTAACCGCGCGGCTTGTGCGGTTTATTTTGTATAGTCCGCTTAGTCCTGTAAATTTTTAGTCCCACATCTCTTATTTGTATTCTCTCATCTCTCCTCCATTCTATATAAGGGAGGGCATACCATTGTAATAGATACCTTTTTCGGATAATAAAGTTTCACTTTAAAACCATTTCGGCTTGTTTTTGTTCGGTTCTTACAACCACCACCACTTTGACGGCCAATCTTATGAGAATTTAGGTCCTTTCGGCCAATGTCACGTCAATTAAAGCCATAGACAACCTGAGACCTCCTATCTATGCCAACAGCAAGTCCCATGTAGCTTTAGGTCGCTTGTAACGAATGACATATACCGGGCACAGTTCCGCTTAACCCATTGCTCACACCGCAACGTCAATTCAAGCCATATGTGTGGGTTAGCTCCCCGAGTCCCAAATCGTTTACACACAAGATATAACCCAGTTATGTTCAAGTTGGCTCCCCGGCCACCATGTTGGCAGAATCATGCGTCTGCCCAGTTTTTCGGGTGCACCTTGGAGTTAATCCCCAAGACTCCCTAATGCAATCTACCTCGTAGAAAACCCGAAAAACAAACATTTGCACAGAGTCTTCTCCGGCCATTTATGCAATGCAACATCACCGATCCAGACCAACTTGTCCGGGTAGGCTTCACACATCATGCCTATGTACGTTCTCGATTATGAACTCTACATGTACACAACGGGGACTATTCATGTCTACCCGAAGGAACGCCTCAAACTCACCGTAAACTCGCGAGAGCGGGCTTCCCTATGCAAAAGAAGGAGAGCTTCACATGCTCAAGTAAAGAATTGTTACCCTAGCGTTTTTCCTTAGCGCCATAGAAATCTATGCGGATGAAAAGCACCGCATTCTCCTTGCCTCCGTAGATCCGAAGTCGGCTCGCGATTTGGAGCTCCGAAGCTTCTCCGGTGACCGGATCTAGCCTTCTATCTCCTCCCTTGCTCTCCCCTCTCTCTAAACTTTAGAAAGAGAATAGGTAATAGAAATGAGGGATTTGGAAACCTATTCCTGGGTATATTCCTTCAGAACCAACACCCAGCCGTCGGATCCCAAAGTAAAGAAATAAACGGCCACGATCCAGATCTAAAATGCAGAATCTAGGCCGAACATAACCTGTGACACGCCTGTGTCCAGGGCCGTGTTCCCCATTCTCCGTCGAACCTGATGCGTCCCGAAAAGTACACGGGCACCCGACACGTTCGTGTTGAGCCTAACATTCCTGTGTCAACCAGTACACGGCCGTGTACCAGGCCATGTTCTCCCATTGACACAGATCAAAGATTTTCCCGCAAAGGGCACGAGTACTCGACACGCCCGTGTCGAATTTTACACGCCCGTGTCTACCTGACACAGCCCGTGTTCCAACCTGTACGACAACCACACCACAGCCGGCTTTAACTCGTGAAGGACACCGCTTGGGCCACGCCCGTGTCTCAGGCCGTGTTCGCTGCTCGACGATCGTCGACTCCAAAATTCGTCGACCTCTCGGCCAGATCGTCGTCCCGAGCACGCCACGCCCGTGTCCCAGTCCGTGTGACCCATGCCAAGTTCCAAACTTGGGTCAAAACGCCACCCGTCGCTCCTTTGAGTTTCGGGGCGTTACAACTCTCTCCCTCTTAAAAGAATTTCGCCCCGAAATTACATAAAGGAAAGATAAGCACAAAACTAAAATGGTACCTGAGCGGAACAACTCCGGGTACTCCTCAAGCATAGTCTGCTCTCGCTCCCAAGAGAGCTTTTCCCGACCGCAATTGTCCCAATGGACCTTGACCATCCTGATCTCTTTATTGTGTAACCGCTTGACCTCCGAGTCCTCAATACGTACGGGCTTGACCTTCGTCGTCAACCCATTATCGACCGGCACTAGATCGGCCGCAATCACTTGTGAAGGCTCTTGCACTGCCTTCCGCAGCACCGATATGTGGAATACATCGTGTAGAGCACTAAGCTCCACTAATAGCCTCAAACGATAGGCTGCTTCACCAATCCGCTCCAGAACCTCGAACGGTCCAAGATACCTCGGGCTTAACTTCTTCCAGCACCGCACCCGTGAGACACCCATGAACGGCTTGATCTTCAAGTACGCCCAGTCGCTGATAGCGAACACCACGTTCCTGTTCTTGGCATTATAGTACTTAGTCTGACGGTCCTGAGCGATTAGCAACCTCTCTCGAATCGTTCGAACCAACGACGTAGCATCTTTCACCTCTTGGCACTTATACAACTTCGACTCACCCATTTCCAACCAAGACAATGGTGTGCGACATCTTCTACAATAAAGGGCCTCGAATGGCTCCATTTGAATACTCTCCTGGTAGATATTGTTGTACGCGAACTCCACCAAGTATAGGTGATTTTCTCACTGCTTCCCGAAATCCAGGACGCACATGCGAAGCATGTCTTCCATTGTCTGATTGACCCTTTCGGTCTGACCATTCGTCTGCGGATGGAAGGCTGTGTTGAAACTCAGCTTCGTTCCCAACATCTGCTGCACCAGCCTCCAATCAATGGACGTGAACCACCCATCTCGGTCACTCGCGATGTTGCGGGGCACACCGTGAAGCCGAACAATGTTATCCATGTACAGCTTTGCCAATTTCTCCACGGGATCATCCTTCCTATGCGGAATAAAGTGTGACACCTTCGTTAGACGATCTACGACCACCCAAATGGCGTTGTTGCCCTTTTACGACCTTGGCAACCCGTGCACAAAGTCCATAGTGATGTCGTCGAACTTCCACTACGGAATAGGCAAGGACTTCAAGAATCCTCCCGGTTTTTGGCACTCCGCCTTCACCAAGGCGCAAGTTTGGCACTTCGCCACGTACAATGCCACATCCTTCTTCAGTCCTGGCCACCAGAACAGTTTCTTCACATCGCGATACATCTTTGTGCTCCCTGGGTGAATCGAGTACTTGGTGTGATGCGCCTCGTACAACAATTCCACCCCCAAATTGCCCATGCTTGGGATGCACAGACGACCGTCTTTCCAAAGCAATCCATACTCAACAACAAATTGGGAATTTGACCCATCCAGAGCCTCTATCATGAGTTGCTTCATGTGGACATCCATATCCAAAACCTGCCGAATCGGATCAGCCAGGTCACACTGAACTTCAGTCCAGTTTAATAGTGCTTCAGCACTTGATTGCTTGTCTATGCAAGAGATCTCCAACGCCTCCAACTCTTGAACCAACCGCTCGTCATGGACCGACAGCCAATTGGCTTGAGCTGGGGCCCGGTGACTCAACGCGTCCGCAACCGCATTACCATTCCCAGGCACGTAATGGATCTTGAATGTATAGTCCCCCAGGAACTCCATCCATCTACATTGTCGCATGTTCAGATCTTTATGATCTAACAAATACTTCAGGCTCTTATGGTCAGTATAAATACCGACCTTCACCCCATACAAGTAGTGTCTCCACAGCTTCAAGGCAAAAATCACGGTCGCTAACTCCAAGTCATGGACCGAATAAATCCGCTTGTGCACTTTCAGCTGTCGCGAGCCATATGTTATAACACTTCCATGCTACAGTAGCACACAACCCAGGCCACTGCCCGAAGCATCGTTGTTGATTTCAAAACCTTCGGTCCCACTCGGCAAACTCAGCACAGGCGTCGTGGTCAACAGACTCTTCAACTCCTCAATAGCTCGCGCACTCTGGTATCCAAATGAACTTCTGCTCTTTCCTCGTCAGAGTCGTGAGAGGTAATGCTATCCGCGAGAAGTTCTCCACGAAGCTCCTGTAATAGCCGGCATGCCCCAGAAAACTCCGGACTTCCGCCACCGTAGACAGCACAGGCCACTCTAGTATCACAACAATCTTCGCCGGATCCACCGCAACTCCCTCTCCACTGACTATCTGACCGAGGAACGCTACTGAGGGCAACCAAAACTCGCATTTGGAGAACTTGGCATACAATTGACTCCTCCTCAGCATCTCCTGCACCAAATGTAGATGCCTAAAGTGATCCTCCTCACTCTGCGAGTACACCAATATATTGTCGATGAAGACAATCACAAAATGGTCTAAGTACTCCCTGAAAGTCCTGTTCATCAAATCCATGAACACCGACGGTGCATTAGTCAACCCAAACGGCATGACCGTAAACTTATAATGCCCGTATCTCATACTGAATGTTGTCTTAGAGATATCACTCTCCCTTATTCTCAGCTGATAGTACACGGACTTGAGGTCTAACTTTGAGTACACCGTCGACCCGACTAACTGATCAAATAGATCATCAATCCTTGGGATCGGGTACTTGTTCTTTTCCGTTAGCTTGTTCAGATCTCGATAATCAATACATAGTCTCAAGCTTCCGTCCTTCTTCTTAACAAAGAGGACCGGTGCGCTCCAAGGCGACGAACTTGGATGCACATAGCCTTGCTCCAACAACTCTTGTAGTTGCAACTTCAGCTCTGCTATTTCCTTAGGCGCTAGCCGATACGGAGAGCGTGATGCAGGTTTCGCACCTGGCACTAGGTCAATCGTGAAATCTATCTCCCGTTGAGGCGGGGCTCCAGGAAGATCGGCAGGGAATACATCATGGTACTCAGCTACCACTGAAATACTATCCATCGTAGGCTTAGGCTTTGCAACATCCACCAGCATAAAGAACAGCTCTGCACCAGCACGAACCGCCTTCACCACCTGACGAGCAGACATCAACGTCTTGCTAGACCCTTTCAAGCCCGTAAAAGTCGTCTCACGACCTGTTCCCAGCTTGACTTCCTTGCGACCGCAATCAATATAGGCTTGATGCTTCGAGAGCCAGTCCATGCCAAATATCACGTCGAACTCCACCAATGGTAGTAATGACGCTGGCAAATGGAACTCCTGACTCCCAATACAAATCTTCACGCTACAGACTCTATGCGCGTGCATCGAACACTCATTGGGCAACAACACATCCAGTTTGTCCTTCGCCATCGAAGAAGGTACTCCGATGCGCGATATGAATTCTTCGGACAAAAAGGAGTGTGAAGCTCCCTTATCGAAGAGTGCTCTCGCCGGATTCTCACAAATCAAAACAAATCCTAAACAAGCAGTGGTAAGGTAACACGTGCATAACAAGCATTTACAAAATTAACTTGCTATAAATTAAATTGTACTTGTCACCACATCCGCTTGCTTAATGGCCTCCTAATTGTCAAGATTATAAACTCTCGGTTGAGCCGGAGCATAATGGGATGCGGTTGACTCCACCGCCTTTCCCTTCTCTTCATAAGTTGCTCCCGGCTTCCTCTCGGACTTGGGACGTCCGCTCCAGCAGTCACGGGCAAAGTGCCCCAGCTTTCCACAAGTAAAACATGCGCCCGGGGTTCGACCCATAGTCGCCCCAGAAGCACCAGAAGAGGGGGCTGGACCCGAGGTCCTAGCCTTCTTATACAACTTCTGATATCCAGACTTTGAGGTAGTCGGCACCTTGAACTCAGTCTTCTTATCGCCAAGACTTTTATTTGCTTGCACATTCTTCAAGTCCTTCTCCAAGGACCGGGCCGTGTTGACTAGGGTCAAGAAGCCCTGTATCATAGGCCCCGAGAGTAGTAGCCTCAAGTCATCTCTCAAACCTTCATAGAATCGGTTCGTCTTTTGCTCCTCATCCGCGATTATGGAGCTAGCGTACCGACCCAATCGAGTAAACTCGTGGAGATACTCATCCACGCTACTCTCTCCTTGTGTCAGCCTCTGAAACTCATTCTCCATCAAAATCCTCTGAGTCGAAGGAAGGTATCTTGCCAAGAACAATCCCGAAAACTCTTCCATCGGGACGTCCGCGAGTTGTCTTCCTCTCAAATGATGCAGCTCTAGACCTTCCCACCACAGCCTCGCATCCCCGTCCAACAGGAATGTAGCTATAGTGGTCATCTACCACTCCTCTGTCTTCGTCGATGTCAAGACTCTCTTCACCTGGGAGAGCCAATCTTCAGCTTGGGATGGGGTTCCCAACCCCGAGAACACTGGAGGGAAAAATCTCATAACGTGCTTGAGCTTCCTTTCAGTTGCTCTCCTCGGCACCAAAGGTTCCACCACCATCTGCTCCACTCTTCTTGGCTTCACTGCTTGTAGTGGTACCTGCTCCACCATAGGGGTAGGCTGTTGCATCTGCCTTGCAGGCTGCGCATTGATCAAATCCAACACCGCTTCAGCTACCAATCGTATGGTCTCAGCCGAGAGAGGTGTTGCAGGAGCATCATTTGGTGCACTACTAGCCTCAGAAACTTGGCATTCTGATGGACCAGTACCGCTTCTGGTCACCTATAGTTGTACAAAACACCGTTAGGAAACCAAACAAAATTACAAAATGCAATTATAAGAACACGCAGGTTCCTCAAACACGTGTATTTTCATTCCTAAGTGGACATTCATGGGTTCTTTTGATGTTATAATGATGACGCACATACATGTGCTCACCACCCCTTAAAAAGAATTCGCCCACGAATTCATTTAAGCCTAACCAAAACCAGTAGTCTGATACCAAATTGTAACACCCCCTATCCGTCACATAGCATATAGCAGTAGGTCTGGCCGGGGCCCGACGCCATATACCACAGACAAACAGGGTGGTTACTCAATGGAAACAATACAACCAATAACTAACGCCCTACACAGAGTCATTCTAGCGGATGTAATTTATATAATTGCAATAACAAGAACCCAGCACGAGCATGAATGTCCACTACAAAACCAAAAGGAATGAAGTACAATACACAAGTACAACGACCTTAAGGCCTTACAATTGTTTTCTCAAATAAAAGTGTTTTCCAAACCTTGGCACGCAGGCTGGCCATACATGAATAAGAGAAAACACTCAAAATTAGGCCTTCGAGGGTCGGCTCAGGAACTCGGGCTTCAGCCCGCTATAAACCGCTCGGTCCTGCAGCACCTACAAGCAACAATCCACCGCACAGTGGCAAACAAAAACAATGATCAGCTATGTTGACCAAATTTTAACGATTCCGTCCCCAAACTCGGGGCGGCGATGCTCCTTCCCTGCACTTTATTAGCATAACCAAGCGGTAGGGTAATAACACTACATCACAGGG
>JBBWWR010000247.1:0-61140 GCA_039583875.1 Platanthera guangdongensis | reverse complement strand
TTCGAACTCGATCGACGATCGTCTAGCTCAACTTCGACAGATCGTCGAACTCCATTCGACGATCGCTGAGCTCAACTTCTTCATATCGTCGAACTCCATTCGACGATCGGTGAGCTCAGGTCGACGATTTTGACTCTGCTTTGGAACTTTATCTCTGAGCTCAGTTCGACGATCTTTGAGCTCAGATCGACGATATTTGGCTGCTGTGTGTTTCCAGATCGCTGAGCTCAGTTCGACGATAGCAGAGCTCAGTTCGACGATTTCAGACAACTTCCAGGATATTTCTTATTCAAATTCAAATCAGTTAAGAGTTATTCTGCAATAATTCAGAGATTTCCTAGCCGTTATCATTCAATTCTGGTCCAAGTTTCAAGGGATTTTTCAAGGAATGTATTTGTGGACTTTCCTCCAGAAGATATTATGCAATTAAGGATGCAATTAATGCAGGCCAACTGCTATACTTGACAGATAATGTTATTCTATTCCACACCAGAGAATAAATGACAGGATTTTTTTTAATCTTTAAAAAAAAACACACATCCAAGGAGATCAACCCTTCTCAAATCTTTAGATCTCCTTAGTCTTCAAAGTGTTCAAGGCCAACATATTTACAGACTCCAGACATTCAACATTTCAGCTATTGCTGAAATCATCCATTGCTGGAGTTCAATCTTTGAAGGCCTATCACCCTCAGCAAAGCTTTTCTTCCTGAAGATCTCAAGGATTCAGTGGGAGCTTTGACAACATCAATCCACATAGTCTTCTCAGTTGTTTGAGAAAGAGAAGACTTTCATCATTCTCTCACCCCACTCTTTAAAGGGTTTCTCAAGCTCCCTTCAAAAGTTTGAGCTTGGTTTTTGAGCACCTTGTCAAAAGCTCATTGGTGGCAAGACACCTGATCAAAAAATTGCTTTGGTTTTGAGAGTACCTTTTCAAAAGCTCATTGGTGCCCAGGACACTGATCAACTCATCCTGCAGTGGACTCCTACCTAGGGTGGTAGAAGAGTGGATGTACCTAAGTTTAGGGGAACCAATATATTTCTTGTGTCTTCTGGTTTTGCTTGTTTTCATTTTGGTTTTGGCCTTGATTCTTCTGTGCTTAGTTTCTGTTTTACTTAGTGCAGTGGTTAGTTTATTTACTGCTTCCCTGCTCACTCTTATTATAATAATTGTTGTAAAAAGTTTTAAAGCTCCATATACTCTATTCACCCCCCCTCTAGAGTATATCAGATCTAGCTCCACTTTCAATTGGTATCAAAGGGAGGTTGGTTAAACATACCATACCTGATTGGTTGTACAGGCTAACACCTGAACCCAAGATCCCAAGCTAGATCTGCTTTTCTTTAGTATTTTATTATTAGATTTTGTTTCCTCAAATCATGGCCCAAAACAAAGATTATGCTAGCACCAGACCTCCAGTGTGCAATCTATCCAAGTTTGCACTTTGGAAGGCAAGGATTAGACTTTACATGAATTCTATTGACGAAGATATTTTTAATTCTGTTTTGACAGTATGTCCAAGACCCCCAGAGAATTCCAATACAAATGCTGTTCCACCTCCATCAGGAATAGATGCTGATATCAAGAAATGGAAAGTAGCTGATGCTAAGGCTATGAATATCCTAGCGCAGACAATGTCAGATGACATATTTGAAAAGGTAGCTGAATGTAATTCAGCAAAAGAAATTTGGGACAAACTCTCAGAAATAGTCTCAGGCTCAGCTGATGAGAGAAAGGATAGAAGATCCCATCTCATTTCTCAATATGAGAATTTCAAGAAGGGAGAAACTGAGTTAGTGGGAGATATGTACAACAGACTAAGTCTAATTGTCAGTGAACTCAGGACATTAGACAAAGAGATCTCTCTAACAGAACTTAATGACAAGATCCTAATGTGCTTCCCAGCACTTGGGATTCAAGAATCTGGCCAATTAAGGATGCCAGAAGTCTGAATGAGATCACTACTGAAGCTCTATTGGGTAAGCTCAAATCTTATGAGCTACTCATCAAAAATAGAGAGGAAGAACAGAAGGCTGCCTCACCAGCCACAAGAAAAGAGAAGACCATAGCATTCAAGGCAACTGAGGATCTGCCTGAAGATAAAGCCACAAGCAATGATGAACTACTCAGTCTGCTGGCCAAAAGATTCTACAAGATGGCCAGAAAGGACCTCAGAAGAAGATCATACAAGGAGCGGGACAAGCCAAGGTATGACAAGTCCATAGTAATAATAAAGACATTATTTGCTTTGGTTGTAGGAAACCAGGGCACATAGTTCCTGACTGTCCAGAGAACAAGAACAAGGACAGAAGGGACAGAAAAGAAAGAAGAAAGGAGAAAGACTTCAAAAGGAATGGCAATGGCAAACCTTCTTCAAGCAAAAACAAGCATACAAGAAAAGGGTTTGTTGCTGAATCCTGGAGTGAGACAGAAGAAGAGTCAGAAGCCTCATCCAGCTCCAGTGATGATGAGGATGATGCAGAAGAAAAGGAGTTCTGCATGATGGCAATCAATGCCTCACAGCACAATTCAGAGGAAGAAGAGTCAGAGTCAGACTCAGAGACTCAACCTGAAGAAGATCAGGTAATTGGTTCTTTTGATTTTAGTTCATAAGATTTTAAATCTAAATTTAAAGCACTGTGTTTAGACCTGCTAAAGTCTGAGAAAGAGATAATCTCTCTCAGAAATCAATTATCTGAACACAAATACTTAAAGTCAGAAAACCTCAAACTCTCTCAGGAGTTGGAGTGTTGTAGGGAACAGATAACTTCATTGAAAAGTGAGCTCTCTGAGGCCAAGAAGATTGAAGAATCCCTCAATGGGAGAAGCATCAAGCTGATGGACATCACAAGCACAGTGAACTCCAGATTCAACAGTACATTGGGCTTGGGTGCTTCATCCAGCCAACCTATAGTCCTAACAACTCCAATCAAATTCATTTCTGACAAAGGAAAGGGAGTTGTAGAGGTTGCTAGGAAAAATTCTGATCTGCCTCAGAAAACTAAGTCCCAGCAGAAATCGTCGAACGCAGATCGACGATCGCCGAATGAAGATCGACGATCGCCGAACGCAGCTCGACGATCTCAGGCAAAATCGTCGAACGCATATCGACGATCTCAAGCAACATCATCGAACGCAGGTCGACGATCTCAAATACTTGACCTCAGCTATAGTCGACCGTCGAACGGAGTTCGACGATCTGACCCAAGATCGTCGAACGAAGCTCACAGATCGTCGAACAGAGGTCAGAGCTCTGGAAAATTTTTCAAAGGCAAATCAAAATTGAATCCTAAGGGTCCTACATCCCAAATCTTTAACCCTTATACTGAATGGATTATACCTCCAAGGAGATATCATCCTGAAGGATATAAGAGTCAACCTAGGATGTCTTTCATTTCAGAATTTAAAGATTATCAACCTAGGCCCAGGTAAACTGGGTCAAAAACAAATGAATTGTCTCATGTGCAGGTGAAGACCTATCCAGCATCTAACCAGCAATGATACTTGGATAGTGGGTGCTCTAAGCACATGACAGGGAACAAGGACAACCTCACATCCTTCAGAGCCAAGCTTGGACCCAAAGTTATCTTTGGTGATTCAAACTTTGAACAGACTAAAGGATATGGTGCAGTCCAGATTGGTTCAGTAACTTTCAAGAAGGTAGCTTATGTGGAAGGACTGAAGCACAACCTAATTAGCATCAGTCAGCTGTGTGATGAAGGCTACCAGGTGACCTTCAGCAAAGCCTTATGCAAAATCAAGTCAGAAGACAACACAACTGTGTTGACAGGTAAAAGGAAAGGTAACATCTACCTAGTAGATTTTCTTTCAACTGATGTAGACATCTGCTTGTTCAATTCTGTCTGTAAACCCAATATTTTATGGCATAAGAGATTAGGACACCTAAACCTTAGAACTATTGCTAGGCTATCCAAAGACAACCTTGTTAGAGGTCTACCTTCTGGCCCCTACAAGAAGGAAGGACTCTACAGGGCTTGTCAATTAGGCAAGCAAACTAAAAATAGCTTTAAATCACTTAATAAGAGTGATTCACCTAGGATATTGTATCTGTTACACATGGATCTTTTTGGACCCATCACAGTACAAAGCCTGGGAGGGAAATCCTACACTTTAGTAATGTGTAGATGAATTCTCTAGATTCACTTGGGTGTTCTTTCTAAGGAAGAAGTCTGATAACTTTAAGTGTCTGACAGAGTTTCTCAAATGCATACAGATTGAGTTCAATACTCACATTGCCCTGATCAGAAGTGATCATGGGACAGAGTTTGATTCTCTTCTTACGCAAGAGTTCTGTCAGAGTGAAGGGATCAGACATACTTTCTTAGCTCCTAGAACTCCTCAACAAAATGGGGTAGCTGAAAGGAAAAATAGAACCCTTATTGAATCTGCCACTACATTGTTGTCAGATGCTCATCTACCTCTATCCTTCTGGGAAGAGGCAGTGAACACCTCCAACTATGTGCTGAACAGAAGCCTGATACATAAACTAAAGGGAAAGACTCCCTATGAATTACTCAAAGGGAAGAAACCTAAAGTTGACTATTTTAGAGTCTTTGGCTATATTTGCTACATTCACAATAATGACAAGAAATATTTAGCAAAATTTCAAGCCAAAGCTGATGAAGGAGTGTTTCTGGGATACTCCCTGATCAGCAAGTCCTATAGGGTCTATAATAAATCATCTTTGAAAATTGAGGAATCTGTTCACATCTCATTTGATGAAATTAACATGTCTTTCAAGGAGAAGAATTTTTCTACCATAGAACCCTTGCAGGAACATTCTCTAGTTGAAGACTTGAACAAGTTACAGGTCACTCAAAGGGATGAAAGCAGTGAAGATGAAGAAGATGCTCAACACATTGAAGAACAACTTGAAGAGCCAGTTATTGTACCACA
The DNA here is from genome assembly GCA_039583875.1 of Platanthera guangdongensis. Lineage (NCBI taxonomy): Eukaryota > Viridiplantae > Streptophyta > Magnoliopsida > Asparagales > Orchidaceae > Platanthera > Platanthera guangdongensis. The sequence continues at coordinate 56,223 of JBBWWR010000247.1, read as the reverse complement.
AGAGGAAACAACAACACAGGTTGGTGAACAATCAACAACCCCTGTTGATTTAGCAACATCAAGAGACCATCCAATTTCCCAAATAATTGGAGAAATCTCAGCTGCTGTGCAAACCAGAAATCAGGTCAACCAAAACCTGTTGCACACTTGCTTCCTATCTCAAATTGAACCTCAGTCCATTCAAGATGCAGAGCAAGATCCACACTGGATCACTGCAATGCAAGAGGAGTTGCATTAATTTGAGAGGAACAAAGTATGAGAACTAGTGCCAAAGCCTAAGGATCACTCCATTGTTGGAACAAAATGGGTATTCAGAAACAAACTGGATGATCAAGGAGTAATTATAAGGAATAAGGCAAGACTAGTTGCTCAGGGATATTCTCAAGAATAAGGAATCGACTACGACCAGACTTTTGCACCTGTTGCAAGATTGGAAGCCATCAGAATATTTCTAGCTTATGCAGCTCACAAAGGCTTCAAAGTATATCAGATGGATGTCAAAAGTGCTTTCTTAAATGGAGACATCAAAGAGGAAGTTTATGTCAGACAACCTTCAGGTTTTATCTCTCCAACTTTCCTGATTATGTTTTTAGACTGAATAAAGCATTATATGGTCTCAAGCAAGCTCCTAGAGCATGGTATGAGACCCTAGCATGCTTTCTCTTGGAAAATGGTTTTATAAGGGGTAGATTAGACCAAACTCTTTTCATTAAAACCCATAAGTCCCATACCCTACTAGTACAAATTTATGTAGATGATATTATTTTTGCTTCTACTGACTCCAAATTGTGCAGAAGGTTTTCCAACCTAATGCATTCTAAATTTGAGATGAGTAGCATGGGTGAGCTATCCTTCTTCCTAGGACTGCAAGTCAAGTAACATGCTGAAGGCATCTTCATTTCTCAAACCAAGTATGCAAATGAACTGGTTAAGAAATTTGGCATGTCTGAGGCATCTTGTATGAAAACACGCATGCCTACTAATGCTGTATTGGATGCTGATAAACATGGGAAACCTGTTGATCAGACAACATATAGAGCAATGATTGGCTCTTTACTGTATCTTACAGCTAGTAGACCAGATATAATGTTTGCTACATGTATATGTGCTAGGTTCCAAGTAAGCCCTAGAGAGTCACACCTAACTTTAGTAAAGAGGATTCTCAGGTATGTTAAAATTTGTCCAAATCTAGGTCTCTGGTATCCAAAGGATTCAGCATTTGATCTAACTGGATTCTCAGATGCTGATTATGCTGGATGCAGAATTGATAGGAAAAGCACCAGTGGAACTTGTCAGTTCCTTGGTGACAGACTTGTCTCTTGGTTTTGTAAGAAACAAACATCTGTGTCAACTTCAACTGCTGAAGCTGAATATATGGCTGCAGGCAGTTGTTGTTCACAAATCTTATGGATCCAAAACCAACTCCTAGACTATGGCTACAACTTAGAGAAGTCTAAAATCTTTTGTGACAATACTAGTGCTATTTCCATAGCTCAAAATCCAGTCCTCCATAGTAGGACAAAACATATAGAGATTAGGCATCATTTCTTAAGGGATAATGTTGAAAAGAATAAAATTGAATTACAATATATCCCAACTGATTTACAAAGGGGAGATATTTTCACCAAGCCCTTGGATGAAAAGAAACACACCTTCTTCCTAAATCAGTTAGGAATGTTAGATGGAGGAAGTCTTAAATAATCTCCAAGATTTTGAAAGCTTAAAAATTGACCAATACTAGGCAAACATTCTGATTTTTCTTAGTGTCTAGAATTTTTCTGATCTCTGAACTGCGCTCGACGATTTGCCCTAAGATCGTCGAACGGAGATCGACGATTTCCAAAAATCGTCGAACTGAGTTCAGCGCCTCTCAGATAGTGTGAACTATCTCTTCCGGTCAACGATCGTCGAACGGCGCTCGACGGTTTTGTTCTCTGAACGATCGTCGAACGGAGCTCGACGCTTTCCAATATCGTCGAACGGAGATCGACGATGTTGAAGTCTCTTCAGATTCCTTTAGAAGCCTCGATCGTCGAACTGAGTTCAACGATCTTTCTATTTCTGCATCGAACCCTAATATAAAACTCATTTTTCGCCGTCGTTCTCTTTTACGCTTTCGATTTCTCTGCAAGAATCTTCTTTCCCTCCAAGCAGTTCTACTCTTGGTCGTTTTGTTTGTTGAGTTTTTGCAGGTACAATGGCTGTGTCAGTTGCTGTTCTTGCTGCAATGAAGTTTGATGCCGGTTTTGACATTGATGTAGAATCTTTCAGCACGACTGATCAGATTTTTCAAGATATACTGGGTCTGTTCAAGGATCAGAATCTGACTGCTATAATGACCACCAGGATCAAGCTAGCTTCATACGAGATCAAGGAATGGGTTTATACTGCCCATAATCAGGATAACAGCATCATAGTTGGGTCAATAGCTGGAACTCAGGTACCCTTAACCCCCACAATTTTGACAGAAGTTTTTGGATTGAGAAATGGAGAGGATTCTGTTGAATTATCTGGAGATGAGTTTTCTGAACTGCTTGCCAGGATGGGTCATCCAGAGGGAAACCCTAGCAAGCTATTCAAAAGGAACCTGTCTGTTGAGTACAGGTTCATGGCAGATGTGGTGGGAAAAGTGCTACTGGCAAAGCACTCAGCCCATGATACAATATCCAGACATCAGCTCTGTCTCATGGGAGCTCTTGTGGATAAGAAAAATCTGAACTGGGGAGAGGTTTTCTTTGACCTCATCAAAAAGAAAATAAACAAAAGTTTTGTTAATTTTGGAAGGATTATTGGAGTATTTCTGCAGCACAGGTGTCCTGCCTTGCTGGTCTCCTCTGGAGTTCATATCAATGCCTCCAAGAGACTGACCTGTGCCCTCTTTGGAAAGTGGGACAGGCAAATCAGCAAGCCTAGCAGGCCCTCCTCCAGTGCTCCTTCAGGCACAAGGACTCAAAGAGTCACTCCTCCATAGGTCTCTGCCCCTGCAGAAGACCTGGCTGCTGTTGCTATTGCTGCCTCTCCTCCTTCTCCAATTCCATCCCTTCCCCACCATCCACCATTCCAGCTCCATCCACCATTCCAGCTCCATCCACCATTCCAGCTCCATCCACCATCACCATCTCCAGCCCATCTCCAACATCCACACCATCTCCAGTCCCTGTTCTTTCTACACCAGAAGAACAATTCCACCCACTGTTCTCCTACCCTCCACCTGCTGTCACCTCCTCACCCTCCATTCCATCCTTCACCCTATTGGATGACTCCTTTATGGATGATTCCCCTTCATCCCCTCCTGAGTTACCCTCCTCCTCCACTTCATTTCAAGACCTACTACACCAGATCATTGATCAACCAACTTTCACCCCATCCATATCCATTCCCTTATCCTCCATATCCACCCTGCCAACACCTCAGCCATCCCTTCCACAATTCTCCAGCCCTTCCCTTCCAGCATCCCCAGCTGCTTCCATACCTTCTACCTCTGCTCCAGCTCTGGAGCAAGTAGACCTCTCAGCCCTTGCTGACAGGCTGTATGAGCTGCTTGCCCCCAGGCTCTCTCTATTGTTGGAGACCTCCTTGGCTCCTCTGCACCTGTCAGTGGCAGCCCTTTCTGCCAGGCTTTCTACCCTCTTCCCTCAGGCAGCACCTACAGCAGTGTGCCTTGATCCAGACCTGTCTGCATCTAGGCAGGGGGAGATGCCATATGAAGAGACTCTTCATGCTGCTGCTGCTGCTGTTTCTGCAAGCTCTCTGTCTGTTGCTGTTGTCAGTTCTGCTTCTTCTGCTGCTCCTCCTGTTGTTGTGCCTCCAGAAAGTCAGAGTTCAACTGCAGTTCTTGCAATAGACCTCAGTTCTTTGCTATCAGCCTTTGACTCTACCCTCTTCAGCTGTCTGCCAGAGGTCCATGCTGTCCAGCCTCCAGAAGACTTATCCAAGGCACTTGTGCCTTTTTCTTGCTGTGACCCTAGCATCCTCACTTCCTTTGTAAATTCAGTAATTACTGCTGCTGCTACTGCTGAAGTTCCTACTGTTTCTGATGAACCATCTTCCAAGGACATTCTGATGTCAGAGGCCACTGAATTTGAGCCTTCTGCAGTCCTTGATGTTTTTCCTTCTGCCTCTATTGCTGTTAGTGAAGTTTCTGCTGTTGTTAGTAAAGTTTCTGCTGATATTAGTGAGACAGTTGCTGTTGTTGTCACCTGTCCAGAGTCTACTGCTGTTGTTGCTGTTTCTGCTTCACCTTCTCCATATACTGCTGTCTCTGCTGTTACCATCTCAACACCGGCTGCTGCTGCTGCTGTTTCAACTTCTGCCTCATCTGCCTCTGTTCAGCTTAAGAAGGATTTAATGAAGAAAATAGATGCTCTCTATGAGGACCAGAGTTCTGAATCTGATGAATTTAAAACAGACTCTGATGATTCTTCTGCTACCATTGCCAGGAAAAGGAAGGCAAGGAGCAAGGCTATGAAAAGGGTACCTCCTGCTAAAGTTAAAGATAACAATGATATCTCTTACTACATTCTACATGATTGCCCAATCACTGAACATTGGATGCAGTATTCCAAGAACCAGCTAAAAGCAATGAAGAAAAAGAGAAAATATGAGAAGGGTTCATCCCAATTCCAGCACTCTCATCCTCCTCCACCACCTCCTCCTGATGCAGGTGCAGGTGGAAGCTCTGCAAGTCAACCCCCAGTCAGAAGTCAGGCTCCCTATCAACCTCATGCCAGATCTTACCAAAGGGAAAGCCAATCCTGGGGTTCACATTCTAGGAGAGGAGGATATAGAGGTAATCAGAGAGATATTCAAGTCTATTCTAAAGGCTACTCCAGGCAGCACCCATATTCCAGGGAAAGACAAACTTCAACTGATAAAACATCTGGCTCCTTCCCCTACAAGCTAAAAGAAACTGTGTCTGTCAGGCCCTCTCAAGACAACCCCTCCAACAGGTATGAGCCACCTGTACCTTATGAGGACCCTGAAAATAATCCAGCTGCTTGGACTGCAAGGTTAAAGGAATTAGCTGCACAGGACCAAATTAAAAAGGCCAGAGAATAAGGATTAGATTCTTCCAACATTTCTACAATGTCTGAACAAAGACAAAAAGAACTAGAGAGATATGGTTCAAGTAAATTCTTTGATGCTGACAGATACATGGAATTACACCCTGAAGCAGTGGTTCTCAGGCTTAAACAACAGACATCCTTAGGTGCAGCAGATGACACCAGATCTAAGAAGGAAGCCCTAAATCCTAACAGAGAAATTAAAATGGTTAAGGGCAAAGAGAAGAAATGATGTTGTAAGGTGACAATCTCTGCAATTTCTGATTATCTGGATGCCATATATAACTCTGTGATTATTCTGCAATGTCTAGCTGTTGTTTTTATGTTTTACTGATTGTATGTTTTTATTTAAGTTTTTCCAAAGTCTGTAAATTGTAATCCTAACCCAAATAGGGGGAGATTGTTGGAACACCCTATTACTAATTTGGGTCAGGATCACTATGTCTCTAGGAACCTTTGCTTGACCTTCTGTATAGCTTAATAGGTCAATTAGATTTGAGTCTAAGGGTTAGTAGTCTAGGTTTGGAAGCTGCCCTGAAGACCAAGATTTTCTGTCTGGAGACTAAGTCTGATCGTCGAGCTCAGTACGACGATTCGTCGAACTCCGATTGACGATCGTCTAGCTCAACTTCGACAGATCGTCGAACTCCATTCGACGATCGCTGAGCTCAACTTCTTCATATCATCGAACTTCATTCGACGATCGGTGAGCTCAGGTCGACGATTTTGACTCTGCTTTGGAACTTTATCTCTGAGCTCAGTTCGACGATCTTTGAGCTCAGATCGACGATATTTGGCTGCTGTGTGTTTCCAGATCGCTGAGCTCAGCTCGACGATAGCAGAGCTCAGTTCGACGATTTCAGACAACTTCCAGGATATTTCTTAATTCAAATTCAAATCAGTTAAGAGTTATTCTGCAATTAATTCAGAGATTTCCTAGCCGTTATCATTCAATTCTGGACCAAGTTTCAAGGGATTTTTCAAGGAATGTATCTGTGGACTTTCCTCCAGAAGAGATTATGCAATTAAGTATGCAATTAATGCAGGCCAACGACTATACTTGACAGAGAATGTTATTTTATTCCACACCAGAGAATAAATGACATGATTTTTTTTTAATCTTTAAAAAAAAGAACACACATCCAAGGAGATCAACCCTTCTCAAATCTTTAGATCTCCTTAGTCTTCAAAGTGTTCAAGGCCAACATATTTCCAGACTCCAGACATTCAACATTTCAGCTATTGCTGAAATCATCCATTGCTGGAGTTCAATCTTTGAAGGTCTATCACCCTCAGCAAAGCTTTTCTTCCTGAAGATCTCAAGGATTCAGTGGGAGCTTTGACAACATCAATCCACATAGTCTTCTCAGTTGTTTGAGAAAGAGAAGACTTTCATCATTCTCTCACCCCCACTCTGTAAAGGGTTTCTCAAGCTCCCTTCAAAAGTTTGAGCTTAGTTTTTGAGCACCTTGTCAAAAGCTCATTGGTGGCAAGACACCTGATCAAAAAATCTGCTTTGGTTTTTGAGCACCTTATCAAAAGCTCATTGGTGCCTAGGACACCTGATCAACTCATCCTGCAGTGGATTCCTACCTAGGGTGGTAGAAGAGTGGATGTACCCAAGTTTATGGGAACCACTATATTTCCTTGTGTCTTCTGGTTTTGCTTGTTTTCATTTTTGTTTTTGACCTTGATTCTTCTGTGCTTAGTTTCTGTTTTACTTAGTGTAGTGGTTAGTTTTATTTACTGCTTCCCTGCTCACTCTTATTACAACAATTGTTGTAAAAAGTTTTAAAGCTCCATATACTCTATTCACCCCCTCTAGAGTATATCAGATCTGCTTCCCCGCTCACGCAAATGCACTCTCATAGGTGTAGTTTTCGTTTTTTTCTTGAGAGCGCGTATTGTGTCGGGGTGCATTTTCTCTAGGAAGCACCATTTTAGCAATGACACACGTTTTCGCACGCCAGTATTTTTTGTCCTAAAACGTATTTTTTCGCTAACATGGAGCGAGAGCACGTGCGCGCGTGGGTGCTGCCAATGCGCTGGGGTTGCACAGCTAGCGTTTTCTTGCTAAGCACATTATATATTAAATTTCTTTATATAAAGTTTTTATTAAAATTTATTAAAACGTGTATAAAAAGTTTTTATAAAACTTTAACTTTTTATAAAAGTTTTTCTTCCTCTCCCCCCCTCTCTCACATGAATGAAATATATGGAGGGAAATTTCCCTCCATAAAATTTTGAACAAAACTAAACTAAAATTTAATGCATTCATGCATTTTTTTGAAATATGTGGCATTTTATCGATTGTTATATTAGACGCTATTTAATGAAAATAGTTGTAATGAAATTCATAAATACATGTCAATTCGATTGATAAATACAATGCGTTCAATAAGAATTACTTTTAAAATAAGTTTTTTTTTATTTTTTAAATAATAATTATCTCCACCCGATTTCAATTCGTCGGCTAGTTCTTGGATATGAAGCTCGATAATTGACAGTGCACATGAAGTTCTTCCCCGCGAGATATATAGTTACCTCCACCACATAGACACAAACACATAGACATAGACAAACAAACACAGACATACACAAACACGGACAGCCAAACACACAAACACAGCTTCAAATAGAGACACAGACACAGATAGACAAATAAACAAACACAGACACACACAGATATGGACACAGACCCAAAAACATACATAAAGACTGACACACACAAACACAGACCGACAATAATACAAACACAAACAAAGACACACGCACACACACAGACAAAGACACACAGACAGAGACACGCACACAGCCGCAGACAAACACATTGATACTACACAGACACAACTACACATAATTAAACACATAAACATACATACACATATATAGGGAGGCAAAGATATAGACACAGACACAGACCCCAACTGGCACAAACAAACATATATAAGCACGCAGACACAAACACAGACCCCAACAGGCAAAGACAAACATATATAGGCACGCAGACACACATACATGCATATACACAAACACCGACACACACACACAAACACACATAGACAAAGACACTGAACATAGATATAGGGACACAAATGCACAAGCAAGTATAAACTACACAGAGATACATATACAAACACAAACAAAAACACAAACCCCAATAGGAATAGACAGACAAAGGAACGCAGCTACACATAAATGCGTATACTTGAACATGGACATACACACAAACAACTCGACTCGAGCTCGATTTACTTCTCGAAAAAGCTCGACTCGAGCTCGAGCCTCACTAGCTCGGGCTCGTTTACGAGTCGAGCTCGAGCTCGTTTACGAGTTGAGAGGTCGAGATTGTTTACGAGTCGAGAGGTCGAGCTCAAATATTTTTTGCACATGACGGCACACGAGTTATTATTTCTACGCGAATTAACTTTACAAAAAAAATTCATGAGGATAAAATATTTAGAGGGAAATTTCCCCCCACCCCAAAAATATATTTCACATTATTATTAAGTGCACTGCAATTTTCTCTATGTGCACCACAAAATAACTTAACTCTTGATTTAAACTCCTTTCTAAAATTATAACTAAGCGCAAGCATTATTGTGCACAACACTCTCAACCCTAGCCTCGTGAAATCACCCGCAGCATTTTCTGCCATCGACGCCTTCTGCTGCCTCGATGTCGTCCACCTCCTCAACATCGTCCGCCATCTCGACGCCCTCCCCCGCTTCCTAGGACGCTTCGTCCGCTTCTTTAAACATCGCCGCCATTACTTCCGCCTGGCGCCGATTATTGTTTCCGCCATTTGGTGGTAAGACCACTGTGTGCTAAGATCCTTTTGAAACCAGGTAATCATCTCTTAAGCCAACCTTCTAATAAAATCTGAAACCAGGTAATCGACTTTTTGTTTTGTTTTTCCACTCGAATAAGGCATTCCATAGGTATTGATGAGTGTGTGAAGTTAACTTATCAGCAAATGGGAGTTAAATCATCTGCAAATGGAAACTGTTAGAAGTTAACTCATTTGTTAATCATAATAGGGATCTTCATCCAAATCCACCAAAATCCTCATCTTTCTACGTCTAAAAAAAATTTTGGATTCTCTTCAAACTAATCCTCATCTGCATTCCGAAGAAATTATATGGTTGAATATGGAGTATAATAATCATTTTGGAGCACATTTGTATAATGGTATGCAATCATTAATTGTAGGAATATGAAGAAAAAAAGAATCAATGGGAGAAAAGTTTTGACAAAGAAAGCAGAGATATATTTACTTTATATTTGGTTTTCCAATTTTGATGAAACCATATTTTTGTTAATCCATGTTATTTTTTGGGCGTTTGTTTTCAAATTCGTGTCTCAAGTTCTTCCCATTTTGTGTTGGAAAAATAGGGGCGGTGGCTGTTTGCATGGGCTGGATAGCAAAAAAAGGAAAGGAGGAGGGTGGGGGAGGAGGAAAAATATCAAGATACAAAACCTTACCCAATGAGTCGTCACCAAGGGGTTCCACGGAATCAGAACCGCGGAGAGATCACCGAAAATGAGGAAGAGAAGTCTCCAAATTTCAGCAATACCTAGATCGTCCCCTTATCATATCTATTTATAATAAAATAAGGATTATGACATCCCCCATCAATGGCTATGATTGGCATGAGATAAAGCTATCCAAATACATCAAAATAAATGCAAACATAGTAAAACAATATATCAAATTGATTCGCATTGCGAATCCGGATACAACTGCAGAGTCCGATCATTAATCCGGGCACGCCATATATGGTTAGTCACCAAATCAGCCCAGAACTGGCCCAAAACTCGTCACGTCTCTGCTCTGCATCACAACCTCTTGCAAATACGCAGTGTAAGGATTGCTAACATTTCACCCTTTTGGTGGGACCATTCCTCGAACCCTTGCTACATGAGGATGCTTTATGCACCGGGCTGCCCTTTGAATATATTTTAATAATAAATACATTTTTTCATTTGTGATTTTCAATGTTTTGTGCAGTGAGGATCCAGAGATACACTTTAATTATATTGAGGCTATAGCCAAAACTGGACAAATAAAATAAGTTTAGCGAGTTACGAGGGAGTCTAACTTCTATGATCCTGAAAAAACAAAGAACTTCCAGATGGAGGCTAAGCTTCCTGATGCAAGGCCCCTAATAAATGTATGTGATCATCATGGGTTTGTCCCAGATTTAACTCAATGTTAACATGAATTTGGTTGTAATCTTTTTAGGAGAACCCAGGGAATGCACCGATGGTTGTTGTTCAACTTTTAGATGATGAATGCCCTGAAGATTTTATTAAAGATCATATTCTGTCTGTCCAGTCTCTCCTTCTAGTGGAGCCACTTGTGGAGAATTGTGAAAAAGGCATGTACTACCTTAGCTATTTGATATTAGACATTTTATTTATTGTTGTCTATAAACAGAATTTAATTTAATGTACATGTGTAGGAATAGTCTTTGATTGCTTACACAGTTTCTGGAACATCTTGTTAGTGAGGGAAGTCAAGATGTGCATGTTCATAATGCTTTTGGAAAAATCATTATAGACAGTAACAACAATCCAGAGCATTTCCTCACTACAAATCCGTACTATAATTCTTGTGTTGTTAGTAAAGTGATCTAAGATCAAGAGGTTCGAAAGGGCTCAAATGACACAGTGGTTATGAATCGTCATTCATTAATGCCTGACCTCACCTATATAACTAAAATCATTTTTATTTTCAAAACTAGCTTTCTTTTCTTGTGGCAGTCATGACCATTATTGTCATGCTAAACATGCATTCTATGACATATTGTTTTTGTCCAAACTCATTTGAGCAAAACTTCTACGCCAAACAGAGCCATAGTATGTTTCGGGATTTTGTAAAATGCAATAAAAGAACCCAGATATTCAGCGGTTCAATCTCAAATTTAGCGTACTTTGATTTCTTTGATTGTTTAATTACACAAACATATCAGATATTGGGCGTGATAACCAAAAAATATGTAGTTTGCTATTTGAAAATTTCGTACTTGTTTTCTGTCGAATTCCAAGTGTCATTCATTGTGAGGAGGCACTAGATATGGCATGGGGACTCTTCTCATCTCTAAGATCAGGGAGGAGCACCCTAATTGCATGATGTTTACCTTCTCTGCCTTCCCATCTCCAAAAGTATCAGACACAGTTGTTGAGCCATACAATTCCACCCTCTCTATCCATTAGCTTGTTGAGAATGATGATCAGTGCATGTTCTTGTTATGTAATATTGTATTTTTCTAGATGAGATGACAATAACTTGTACTCTATGTAATACTTTTTTGTGTGAATAAATACATGATCTTGTTATATAATATTAAATATGTGTTTTCAAGATTTTATATTATCTTTAGCTAAATCTTTAAGAATATGAAATCATAATTATTATTTGTAATAAAATCTCAGGTACACAAAAAATAGAAATTGAATATTTTGATATATAAATGAATTGGTTGTAGTGAGAAGAATAGAAACCAATTGTAACAAATTTTTCGTTACTATTGTTTAATCATTGGTAAGGAAATAATGTTTGTTACACTTTATTATAACGAAGTAAATTTATTTTTAGTGAGGAAAAAATAAAACATTTGCAACAAAATAATGTTTGTTATAATTTATTGTAACGAAGTAAATTTATTTTCAGTGAGGAAAAAATAAAACATTTGTAACGAAATAGTATTTATCGTAACTGATTTTTTGTGAGTAAAAAGACATTTGTAATGAAATAATATTTATTGTAACTAATTTATTGTGAGGAAGAATCTTTTTTGGGTGAGAAAGTATTATTTGTTATAATTAATTTATTTGTAATGACACGAATACATTCGTTACAAGAAGTTTTAGCATCGAGCTTTAGAGGACTACTGTTACATAATATTTTTTTCGTTACCACAGAGTCTTTGTAACGATTTTTGGCACTTATTATATCGATTTAGGTCCTTACTATAAGTGTAATTTTTTGTAGTGATAGGCAAGGAACATCCTTACTTTCTCTAATCTTGCAACTGTGACAAATGTCTCATCAAAATCTATGCCCTACTCTTGTGTATATCCCTTGGCTACCAATCTGCCTTTGTTCTTCACAATAACTCCATTCTCATCAAGTTTGTTTCTGAATATTCAATTGGTGCCAATAATGTTATGTTCTTGAGGCTTTGGCACAAAATTTCAGAACTTGCATCGTTTGAATTACCGAAGCTCTTCTTGCATTAGATTGATCCAGAATGGATCCTTATTAGTATTTTCAAATTTCTTTGTCTCCACCTGAGATAGTAAGCTCAAAAATAGAGCTCCATTATGTACCATGCTCTTGGTGGTGACTCCTTGGCTAGAATCTCTAATTATGAGAGTGTTAGGATGATCTCTCATGTGTCTGGTTACTGCAACCATTCTGTAAGCAGCAGTCTGACCTGCTGGAGTGTTTCTAGCTAGCAGATTGTCTTCAGTAGTATTTTTATCTCCATCACCTCAATGAACTTCTTCACTGAGTACTTCAATTGGAGAGGTACTCATGCTAGAGCTTGGCTTGTCTTGCAAGGAAATATCTTCCAAATTTAGCTCAGTACATGCACTGTTAGGAACATTGGACCAACCATTGTATAGCATGTTAGTCTCATCAAAAATAATATGCATGGATTCTTCAACTACATGGGTCTTCTTGTTAATTGCCCTTTATGCTCTACAATGAGAGTTGTATTCAATAAGAGTATGCACACTACATTTCTCAACAAACTTAGTTAACTGAGACTTCCAATTATTCAAAATGTAGTATTTGTAACCAAAGATTCTGAAATATGAAATGGTTGGTTTTCTTTCTTTCAGAAGTTCATAGGGAGTTTTCCCATGAGACTTGTTCATAGAGGTCATGTTCAGAATATGACATGATGTATTGATTGCTTCAGCCCCAAAATTTCCTAGTAGAGAGTGTTGGAGCATGCATTCCACGCTTCCTCATTTGCTAATAACAAATCTTGTTTGTATTTGATATTTGGATGTTATTGGTGTGCAGGTAACACAGGTTAATATCTTATATCTTTTTGATGATGAATCGCATCAGAATTGAGCTCAGGCTATATCGTCAGGCGATAGTGGGTATCGCCAACAAGTTATAGCGCCACTCGACACTCAACACTCGACGTAATTCCTCTCGATGCTCGACAAAATCATGGCTTGGAGATATTGCCAGGCGATAGTGGGTATCGTGATATGCAATAGCGTAACTCGACACTCGACGCAATTCCGCTCGACGCTCGACGAAATCATGTCTTGGTGATATCGCCAGGCGATAGTGGGTATCGCGACAGGCGATAGCGCCACTCGACACTCGACACAATTCCGCTCGACGCTTGACTAAATCATGTCTTAGAGATATCGCCAGGCGATAGTGGGTATCGCCACAGGCGATAGCGCCACTCGACGATTTTCTACTCGACACTCGACGAAATCGTGGCCACTGTTATTTCGCTATCGCCAGATGGCGATATCCAGTATTGCGCGGCAATAGTGCACGATTCAGTGCTCAACATTTGTGCGATGCGAAAATGAGGAGCTCGTAGGACACGTGGCAGCAGTTACCACTATCGCCAGATGGCGATACCCAGTATCGTCCGGCGATAGCGCCAGAATATAAAAGTCTCTCATTTTCTTAAAAAGTTATGATTTTCATTACCTAGAGTACACTTACCTTCATAGACGATCTAGAGAGCTCCAGAACTTAGAGATACTCCATATACCTAAGAAGGCCAAATAACGCGGAAGATTGACGGCACGTGCGAAGCATTCAAAGCATCTCTTACAAGGATTCATCAGCATCTTCAGCGCTGTGTTTGAAGGGAGTGTCTAGTCTAAAGTGCTCAATTTGTTTTTGTTATTTTTCATTTATTTTCTCATTGTAATCGGAAGGGAAATTATCGCCTTGTGCGTGGCATCTAGGTCCTTGTGTGGCTTAGGGGAAAATCGCCGCCTTGTGAGTGGCATCCAAGACCTTGTATGGCTTAGGGAGAAATCATTGCCTTGTGTGTAGCGTCTAGATCGGGGTTAGATCTAGGGGGAGGCTAGTAGCAAGATCTAGGGAGAGATACGCTTTAGCCTGCCGGTTCTTGGTAGAAGAACCGGCGAATACACTAACAAATTATTTATTTCATGAGCCTTTGTCTCTATCTTTATAGAGACACATTGTATACATTGTAACTCTTTTGAAATATATCATTGTTGTTTCTAGCTTGTGTTCATTTGCTCTCTTCTATTATTTTGATTGGTATTCATTGTGTATAGGTTGCTCAAATTGTTTAAGAAAATTTAGAAGAACCCTTATTCACCCCCCCCCCTCTAAGGGCACTGTAAGATCCAACACTTGGTATCAGAGCCGGGTTACTCCAAAAATGGTTTCACCACCGGGAGTAATGGCGCAAAACACGCACGTGTTTTCTGAGGGGCAAGGTATTAGTAGACCTCCCTTATGCACGAGCACAGACTACAACTATTGGAAATTTCGAATGCGATGATTTCTAATAGCACTAGATATTGATGTTTGCGGCATGGTAGAAACATGCTACACTGCCCCCATTACTGTTGTATGAAGTGTCTCTATGGAGAAACCCAAGGATAAATGGGACGAAGCTGATAAGATTCATTGTAAAAATAACGCTAAGGCAATGAATGCTTTATTTTGTGCGTTAGATAGGACTGAATTTAACCGTGTTTGTGCATGTGATACTGCATATGATATTTGGAATCTTCTTGAAGTTACACATGAAGGTACATTGCTGGTAAAGGACTCGAAGCTTTTCCAGCTAGAATCGGAGTTTGAGAAGTTCAAGATGGAGGTTGATGAAGATATAGACTCCATGTACACGAGGTTTAGAAAGATAGTAAATGACTCGAGGATTCTAGGGAAGAATTTCTCAAATGGAGATTTGGTGAGGAAAATTCTTAGATCGCTTCCCCCGAAGTTTAATCCTAAAGTGACTGCCATCTCAGAGTCACACGATCTAAAGTCTCTCCAAATTGAGAATCTCATAGGAAACTTAAAACTCATGAAGTAGAGTTGAGGATTCAACAAAAAGAGTATAGCTTGGAGCCAAAAAAGAAAGCTTTGGCATTGAAGTCCAAGAAGGAGAAGGAAAGCGAGTCTGATGAAAGTGATGATGAAGATGAAGAGACTTTGTTTGTTAAGAAGTTCAGGAGATTTATGAGAAATCCTGAAAGAAGAAATTCTTTCAAGAGATTTTTCAAAAAGAAAGAATATGGGAATAGGAAAGGAAAATCCCAAGCTGAAGAAGAAGATGGTGAAGATAGACCACCACCTGAATGCTATCATTGCAGGAAGATTGGTCACATAAAGACCAAGTGCCCAAAGTATCTGAAAGAGCTGAAGGAGAAGAGGCACGAAAAGAAAGATAGGAAGAAGGTTCTAAAGGCTGAAACATGGGATGAAGCCACTTCTGAGGAGTCGAGCAGTTCAGGGTCAGAAATTGAAGAGGAGGCCAACATGTTCTTGATGGGAAAGTGCTCTTCATATTATGATGAAGGAAGCAGTGTCCAGAGCAACACTGAGGTAACTCCTGAAACCTATGATGATTTATTTTCAGAATTTTTGAGTACTTGTGAGTATTTGGATGAAAACTTGCATGAAATTAAGTTGATCAAATCTGAAAATAAAGTTTTAATTAAAGAAAATAAAAAACTAAAAAATAAAGTAAAAGTTCTTGGAAAAGAGAAAGCGTCTTGTCAAGAGGATTGTCCATCTTTGACAAAGATAGTGGAACTTGAGAAACATCTCTCTAAGACTCAGACTCGTGTTGAAACTCTTACAAAAGAAAATGAGGCCTTAGAGAGATCTCTAAAATTTTCTCAATCTCAAGTGGAAGGCAGTAGGAAGTCCTTCGCTAATCGTTGCGGCACCATAGTTGCCGAAAATAATGTATTAAGGGGACAAGTCCGAGATTTAGAAATGTCCACTAACAAATTTGGAGTGGGACAAAAATCTCTAAATATGATTTTGGGAAACCAGTACTATGGTTCTAGAAAATTCGGAATTGGATACTCTCTAGAGCATTATCGCCCGGCGACATCCACTGTCGCCGGCGATAAGAAAAATTCCAGGAAAGTTAATTTTGAGGTTAAAAACAATAAATCACATGTACTTGCAGCTTCCAGTAAAGGGTTAAAGTTTACTTTAAAAAACCCGTCGACTTATTTCATCAAGTGTGCCAAATGTTATAAGTTTGGTCACACAACTCATACTTGTAAGAAGATGGGATACTGCTCAGTCAAACAAATCTGGGTGCCTAAGGCTTCCACCTATTTTATGGGAGGAACCACTTGGGTAGCCGGATCTTTACTCTCATCCTCTTTCTAGGTGTATTGGAAGTCTAAGGACAAAGAAGACGTGTGGTACTTGGACTCATGGTGTTCCAAGCACATGACGGGCAATAAATCAAAGTTCCTTAGCCTGGAGATGAAGAAAGGTGGAGTAGTTACTTTTGGCGACAACGGAAAGGGGAAAATCATCGGCATTGGAGTAGTAGGTAACAGATCATTTTCTATCTCAAATGTTTTATATGTTAAAGGGTTGCATCATATTTTAATTTCAATAAGTCAACTATGTGATATTGGATTAAATGTCCTGTTTGATTCATCTTCAAACTTATGCAAAATTATCAACTCTAAAGCAAATGATATTGTTATTACCGCTCCTATATTTCAAAATGTTTACATGATTAGATTTAATGATTTATCACATTCTTCGTTAAAAATTTTTTATTTCTAAAAATAAGGAATTAGATTTGTGGCATAGAAGTCTTGGACATTCTAGTTCAAAACTTATCATAAAATTGTCTCAAAATAAACTTGTTAAAGGTTTACCTTCTTTGCATTGAAATTTATCATCTTTATGTTCACCATGTCAAAAAGGAAAATTTACAAAGTCTTCTTTTAAAACCAAAAATACCGTTTCCACCACTATGCCTTTAGAATTGATACATATGGATTTGTTTGGTCCTGTTAATACACTAAGCCTAGGAGATAGAAAGTATACTTTTGTTTTGATTTATGATTTCTCTCGTTTTAGTTGGACAATTTTCTTATCGTCTAAATCTGATGCATTTTTAGAATTTTCCAAATTATGTTTACGTGTTCAAAATGAAATAGAATTAAAAATAAAATGCATTCATTCAGATCATGGAGGTGAATTTGACAATGAGAAATTTGTTTATTTTTGCAATGAGTTAGGAATTAAACATGAATTTTCTGCTCCTCGTACACCGCAACAAAATGGTGTGGTGGAAAGGAAAAAATAGAACTTTGCAAGAACTAGCTCGCACTATGTTATCTGAATACAAATTACCTCGATCATTTTGGGCTGAAGCTGTTAGTACTTCTTGTTATGTTATTAATCGTGTTATGCTTCGACCCATCTTAAAATTAACACCTTATGAGTTATATTTTCAAAAGAAACCAAATGTGTCTTATTTTAAAGTGTTTGGATGTAAATGTTTTGTTTTGAACACTAAGGATAATTTAAGCAATTTTGATGAGAAGTATGATGAAGGCATTTTTATTGGTTACTCTTCTACAAGTAAAGCTTATATAGTTTACAATAAGAGGACAAAAGTAGTTGAAGAATCAATACATATTAGATTTGATGAGTTTTATCCTTGTGTAGAAGCTAATAATACAGGTGAAAATGAAGAGCTCTACACTCTACAAAGGGCGGATGACAATGACAACCTTGGAGACAAAGATGAAGAAAAAGGAATTGAATAAGAAGAAGAAGAAGAAGAGCAAGGATATGTGCCTCCAAGTGAACTAAGATTTTCAAAGGTCATCCTCAAGATTTGGTTATTGGAGAACCATCAAGAGGGGTAAGTACTCGTTCATCCGTACGTGAATTATTTTATAATATGTGCTTTATTTCTGATATAGAACCTAAAAGCGTTGAAGCTGCTTTAAATGATAATTCTTGGTTTTTAGCTATGAATGATGAGCTTAATCAATTTGAACATAATAAAGTTTTGAAGTTAGTAGAAAGATCGTCTAATCATCCTGTTGTAGGGGTTAGATGGATTTTTAAAAATAAACTTGATAGTGAATCTAGGGCCACTAGGAATAAAGCTAGACTCGTAGCAAAAGGATATTCACAAATAGAAGGAATAGATTTTGATGAAACTTTTGCACTCGTAGCATGTTTAGAAGCAGTTAGGATATTTCTTGCATTTTCTAGTTTTAAGAAGTTTAAATTATTTAAAATGGATGTTAAAACTGCTTTTCTTAACGAGTATATTAAGGAGGAGGTTTATGTAGAACAACCTCCAGGCTTTGTTGATGTTAGATTGCCTGATCATGTTTATAAATTAGAAAAAAACATTGTATGGTTTGAAACAAGCACCCCGAGAATGGTAGTGCTGATTGTACTTTATTTGTTAAACATATTCATGATGATCTAATCATTTTACAAATATATGTTGATGATATTATTTTTGGATCCACAAATGAAAAATTATGTGATAGTGTTATTGAAATTATGAAGAATGAATTTGAAATGAGCATGGTAGGCGAACTCACTTATTTTCTTGGTTTTCAAATCACTCAAAAGCATGATGGAAGTTTTGTTTGTCAATCTAAATATATTCATGATGTTTTAAAAAGATTTGGATTTGAAAATCTAAAACAAGCAAATACCCCCATGAGTGTCTCGTTAAAGTTAGGAAAAGATGAGAGTGGAATATCCATAGATCAAACACTTTATCGAGGAATGATAGGATCACTATTATATTTGACTGCCTCTAGGCCTGATATTATGTTCGCTGTATGTTTATGTGCTAGATTTCAAGCTAATCCCAAAGTGTCTCATTTAAAAGAACTTAAATGCATTTTTAGATATCTTATTGGCACATCTAAATTAGGATTATGATATCCACATAACGATACATTTATATTACATGGCTTCTCTGATTCAGATTATGCTGGATGTTCATTAGATCGTAAAAGCACCAGTGATACCTGTCATTTTCTTGTCCCTTCACTTATCTCTTGGTCGAGTAGGAAACAAAATTTCGTTATCTTATCTACCATTGATGCCGAGTACATAGTACTAGGCAGTTGTTGTGCACAAGCTTTATGGATGAAGTAAACATTAGAAGATTTTGGTATAGTTCATGAAACCATTGAATTAAAATGTGATAATAAAAGTGCAATTGACTTAACATATAATCTAGTTCATCATTCTAGATCCAAACACATTTGATGTACGTCACCATTTCATAAGAGATCACATAAAACAAAATACGATCAAAGTCAATTTTATAAGCACTGATTCACAGCTTGCGGATATTTTCACTAAATAACTTCCAGATTTCCATTTTTCGTTCTTACGATTAGAACTAGGAATTCTAGACTTGTCAAATTAATAAATTACCATCGCAAGCCACACAAAAAAAATTAACTTAATTCCATTGTTAACATCATGAACATTAAACCAAAATAAGAATTCCATGAATCATAAGTGGAAATAACACAATTTTAACATTCCATACTAAGTCTTACATTCTTCCAGAAGAAATACCATATACCATTACAGAATAGATAATATTACAGCATGAAATCAAAGTCTAATAAAATTAACAAAATTTCACTATCGCCGGCGATAGTGACTGTCGCCCGACGATAGTGGAAAAATGTCCAGCCTTCCAGAAATCTTCAAAATTTCTGCTATCACCTCCACTAGACTCTCCTTGCTTATCTGCCGAACTGTACTCGCTGCTTCGCATCCGACGTGCTCGACGGGTCGATGTACGGAGTGGCTCCATGACCGGATCTTCCCATTCTGCTGCTTCGGCTAGAGTGGGCTTCAACTTCAAACTTTTGGTCAGAAATTTAAAGAATTTCTGAATTCCCAAAAAGTTTTTCTTTACATCCCTCTTATGTTCTTCGAACGACTCTCGCAAGTCGTCTAACCCTTCTCACAACGACCCACCTCTAGGAATTGGCGGGTTTCGGATAGTGGACACCGGTTCACTCCTCCTTGATGACCCTCCTCGTGTTGATTGGCTGATGGAAGGTGTTCCACTCGTCGAATATATCATTGGAATACAACCATTGAAGTACAATTCGGGGTCAATCCATGTATATTTCTTATATAAGATCCGTTGGATAACGGCTCCAAGTGGTAGGGTGTTCAACTTCTTCCAATTAGGACTTTTCAATATAAATGAGTATCGTACTATCGAGAGGACAAAATCCGCCACATCAAATGACTCTCGCTCCAAAATCATATATGTCACATAACTAAGTTGAGCCGTTATTTTTCGTGTATCTCCAGATTTCAATAGGACGGTATGCCTTATAATCTCTTGCACTAGCCGTGCATCCTCCGTCAAGGTGGTCGTTGATTGGATTAGAGTTTTGATGGAATTTCCATGCAAAACCATATTCAATAATGTCCAATCCCACTCCTTTCGATAGTTTTCTACGATGTCTAGAGTGGTGTCATGCTCTATTAGTCCAAATTCATCTCTCAAGTTATAGTGTGTTATTTCTACCATTTGTCCTTGAATTTTTGATCGAACTCCTCCATTCAATTCCATGAAACGCGAATCTTTGAGATAATTGTAAAATTCTCTGATGATCACGGAGGAGAATGTGTGTGGAATAATAATTGACATTATTCCAGCCATTGCTAACAAGTCATGAATATGTGCATGCCTGGTCGGGTCGAATTCAATCACCCGTCTGATTCTTATGTTAGCATTCTCTATTCCAGGTAATGTTTGATATGATGTGTATGAGTCACTCCCTGTGCTTTTTTGTGCT
Organism: Platanthera guangdongensis; assembly: GCA_039583875.1. NCBI lineage: Eukaryota > Viridiplantae > Streptophyta > Magnoliopsida > Asparagales > Orchidaceae > Platanthera > Platanthera guangdongensis. The sequence continues at coordinate 35,317 of JBBWWR010000247.1, read as the reverse complement.
TTGGAACTGGAAGCCATTTCTGGGTATAAAATATTTTTGTTTCAGAAACAGAAAAGGTTTTTTTGGCTATCGCCATCCAGCGACACCCACTATCGTCGGGCGATAGCGGAAAATCATTTTTCTTCATTTCCGACTTCAGATCTTGTTTCCCCTGTCATCCAAAATACCAGATCTACATGTTTGTGTTCTTCAAATCAGTTTTTCTCAACTTAAATTCAAGGAAATCTTCACCAATTTCACTCATACCACCCTAGTAAGTAAATCAAGATCTCCAAACCAAATTTTAACACTTGAAAACCTGGAAATTTCTGCTCTAAACTACCATACTCCCTATTCTTCCTATTAGATCCATAAAATACCAAGATTCAAAGCAAAAATTCAAGTTTTTATACCTAGGTTTAGGGTTTCGCCACCTTCTCCTCCGCATTCCGCACTCAGTCTTCAGGCACAATGGTTCACTTTGATGGCTTTGACTGAATGCGCCAGTTTTAAACAATTTTCCACTATCGCCGACCGACGATACCCGGTATCGCCGGGCAATAGTGCCATTTTCTTGTTTCTTCACATTGTCTTGCTGACTTAGTTTAAGGCCAGGTGTAATGTTTTTTGAGTTTTATACTAACTTGGTTCTCTAGTTCACCACTCTTATATCTGTTATACATATTTCAGTACTAGTGTTCGTAACCTCGTGAAATTGTTTTCGCATGCCTCTAAGTATGAGAAATCTTTTAGTTATGATAATGTTATTTCACACACGGTTGTGCAAATCTTCGTATGTCTCCATCTTACAAAATGTGAATTGTGCATGTTATTTCGCTATCGCCAGATGGTGATATCTAGTATCGCGCGGCGATAGTGCATGATTCAGCGCTCAACATTTGTGTGATGCGAAAATGAGGAGTTCGTGGGACAGGTGGCAGCAATTATCGCTATTGCCATATGGCGATACCCAGTATTGTCCGGCGCTAGCGCTAGAATATAAAAGTCTCTCATTTTTTGAGAAAGTTATGATTTTCATTACCTATAGTGCACTTACCTTCATAGACATTCTAGAGAGCTCCAGAACTCAGAGATACTCCATATACCTAAGAAGTCCAAATAGCGTGGAAGATTGACGGCACGTGCGAAGCATTCAAAGCATCTCTTGCAAGGATTCATCGGCATCTTCAACGCTATGTTTGAAGGGAGTGTCTAGTCTAAAGTGCTAATTTGTTTTTGTTATTTTTCATTTATTTTCTCATTGTAATCAGAAGGGAAATCACCGCCTTGTGCGTGGCGTCTAGATGCTTGTGTTGCTTAGGGGAAAATCGCCGCCTTGTGAGTGGCGTCCAAGTTCTTGTGTGGCTTAGGGAGAAATCGTTGTCTTGTGTGCAGCGTCTACATCGGGGTTAGATCTATGGGGAGGCTAGTAGCAAGATCTAGGGAGAGATACGCTTTAGCCTGTCGGTTCTTGGTAGAAGAACCAGCGAATACACTAGCAAATTATTTATTTCATGAGCCTTTGTCTCTAGCTCTATAGAGACACATTGTATACATTGTAACTCTTTTGAAATATATCATTATTGTTTCTAGCTTGTGTTCATTTGCTCTCTTCTATTATTTTGATTGTTATTCATTGTGTAAAAGTTGCTCAAATTGTTTAAGAAAATTTAGAAAAACCCTTATTCACCCCCCTCTAAGGGCGCCGTAAGATCCAACAGAGAGGAATCACTAAGCAATGTTCTATCAATCTCTATTAATGTCTTATTCTTTCTCTCAGCCACTATATTTTGTTGTAGAGTTCTGAGAGAAGAGAACTCTTGGATGATACCTTGCTCTTGACAGAACCTTGTCATGACCCCAAATTGAAATTTTTTACAATGGTCACTTCTTATTTTGATGACAGAACATTCCATTTCATTCTGAATTGCCATGATAAAATTCATGAAGACATCTAGGGTATCTGATTTCTTCCTAAGGAAGAATATCGATGTAAACCTTGAGTGATTATCTACAATCACAAAGGTGTACAACTTCCCTCCTAAACTCTGAATTGGCAAAGGACCAAATTAACCCTTATACAATAGATAAATACATCTTATAGAGTCTTTGGAGGCAATGCTCTTAAAGGTGACACTAGTTTGCTTGCCTATTTGACATGCATGTCAAGGACCCTCTTTAACACATTTTAGAGTTGGACTGTCTCTAAGTAAATTCTTAGAAAATAGTTTGTTAATTGTCATGTAATTAATGTGTGAAAGTCTCTTGTGCCATTGTACACAAAGATACTCTTTCTCATTAAACACTAGACAAATTAGAGTTGAAGAATTATTGCAAATAAAATTTAAGCATTAAACATGCCCACTCCTAGTGCCTGAGAGAATGGTCTCTAAGTCAACTAACTTTTTGTTCAGAAACCTATCATTGTGGAATTCAATAACATACAATAAGTCACATAGTTAGCTTATGCTTACAAGGTTGTATTGCAACCCTTCCACATAAGCTACCCTTGTAATTGAGACTATATCATTGGAGATCAGACCGTACCCTTCGGTGACTCTTCTATCAGAGCCTCTAAAAATGACCTTTGGTCAATTCTTCACAGGAGTGTAATCCTTTAGAATACTTCTAGTCTCAGTCTTGTGACTGGAACACCCACTATCCAAGTATCAAATTTTCTTCAGGTTGGTACTTGAACTATCTTGTAAGATAAATTCATTTTACCTTAGAAGCCCAATAAACCTTGGGTCCTAGGTTCTTTTTAGCATTCAAAAGAATATTCTTGATGGCAGCTACCTTTGGAGCACAACTATTCTTTGCATTAGGCATAGTGGGATTGTGTTAATGGTCAATGGCAAATTGACCCACCTTATTACAACACCAGCACTCAAAAATGTTGAATCTTCTCTTCTCAACATTTTTGGAAGATGAATAAACAACAAAATGTCCATGTTCAGCAAAGATGGCTGTTGCATCCTTCCTATTCCACTCAGCAAGCGCTTGGCTGTGTGGTTGACGGTACTTGTCTTACTCCACAATATAGGTTTGACAACAACAAATGTCAGCTTGGTAGCTGACATGGTGTATAACGTCTCATTTCTAGCTAGACCCCCCGTATGTGTTATGGTGTCACTATGGTGACTTGAGATGGTAGTTAGAACATACCTGGATTGTATTTGTTGAGAAGACTCATGAATTCGTCCAGAGGACGTGACGAATTCATTGAGTAAACTCGAGAAGACTCGACAATTTTGTCGAGTGTACTCGAGTGGACTTGTTAAATATGTCGAGATGTTCATCGAAAGGACTCGTGAAATCATCGAGTAAACTCGAGAGGGCCAGTGAATTCGTCTATAGTACTCGATGAATTCATCGAGTGAACTTGAGTGGACTTATGAAATCCGTCGAGATGTTCGTTGAAAGGACTTGTGTAGTTGTTGAAAGGGTTTGACAAACGTCATAGAGAGATTCGTCGAGCGGACTCTTGTATTCATCGAGATGATACGTGTAACTAACTTAATACACTCGACAATTCGTCGAGTGATTACGATGATTCGTCGAGTATACACAATGAATGGACTTAGTGTTTTTTATACGTGATGTCTTGATTACTCATGGCCTGGGAGAAAATTACGAGTTGCACTGGTATTTCTAGACTTGTACAGGATGGTGCTTTAACATCCCATCTTTTTAAAAAACTTATTTTATGTGCGGACCAATGGGAGAGTGACACGTGGCAATGTAATCTTCAACACTAAATCACCAGCCACTTTATTATAAGAATAACCCGAACCCTAAAAGGTTTCTTCATTGGCTGACTTTTTCCATCTTCCTGAAAAACGATCAACCGAACACAATACCACCAAAAACCGAATACAACTATACCACCGATAAGGAGAACACTATCAATGGTCGAAAATTAGGTGAGCTTTCTACCCTCACCCTTGGTGTTAGATCTTTAGATCCAAAGTGTAGGAGAGACATCGGCTCAGGAGAGAGAATTTGGGAGTTTAATGAGGATCTCCTAGGAAGGAACCAAGGTAGAAATGTTGTTCTAGGGCATTGATTGCCACGTGAATATCTTCAATCATCTCCTCTCTTCATTACAAAGATGGCGCACTTGATCTCGTGAAGATCCATGGTCTAATGAAGGAGAAAGGGAATAGAGGAGTTTGATGTGCTTGTGTGATGGCTGAAGGAAGGAGATGAACGGATGCCTTCGTCCATCTTTACGATGCGTGCAAAAGTGTTGTATAGAAATCTGTTTTTCTTTGCACAACATATTTAAGGCTGATTTCAGGTATGATCGAGCCTGTTTCAAGTCTTTAGCTCAACAGGAAAGCTATAGCCCTCAGAAAGAACTTCCCAACGGATGGTTACATGCTTTTGGGGGAGTTATGTAGCTCCTTGAAAGTTCAGCCTAAGTTGCTGCACTGTAATAATGTAAGTGCAGGTTGAGTTCTATTTAAGTGTACACTGCTAGGCTGAAACCCGATTTCAGGGGTGATGGATTTGGATTTGGACCCCAACCTCAATAAAGAAGTTATAGCCCTTGAAAATACCTTTCCGATTTGTGGTTGCTCATAATTATTGGTGGAGTGAAACTTCCTGAATACTAGTTTTTGTAAACTGAGGCGCGTAGCTGTGATATATTATATTTGGATGATTTTCTTATTCTACAAATTGATTACTCGGGAGATCAGATGGTTAAATAGTTGATGACAATGTGACAACCCCTTACGTGATTAAAAAGCTTGTGGAAGAGTACTTGATGTGATTACATGGAGGTTTGTGAAATAAAGTTCGGTAGAGATGATTGAATAAATATAATGTATATGTATATGATAAATTCTAGAAAAGGGTTTCATGAGATATACACCCATGCTAATATGATGAGCTTAGCCTTGATCTCAAGTGTTGAAGGAATGACTGATATAGTCCAATTCTTAGAGTTATGTTAACTCCCTATGGGTAGTAGTGAGGGATTTCGTGTAGTATTAAGATGGACTGTCATTATATATTAAATGTAGACCCTTTCATGCTTTAGAGCACGGTGTTGGTTATGATATGAAGGGACTCGGTAGAAGCCCTTGAATGCATGATGATATGGTAAGTGTGATTTGAATGTGTGTGCGTGTGTGTTGACACATGATATATGATCTTGCATTGAGGATTAAAGTGGCAGGTCTACGGGCTCTCCAATCTACACGCTGATGGGAGCTGACAGTTAGACCTTTCGGAGGTTGGGCTTGGTCCTTTGGTTCTCACTCCCAAAGGCTCCATCTGTGTTAGTGGATGGTTGGGTTGGGTTCTTTGGTGTTCATTCTCGAAGACCCCTTCCGTGCCAATTATATGCCAGTTAGGCTGGGCTCTTAGTGCACATCTACCCAAGACACCTTCTGAGCTGCAGTACGTAGGGGCTCTGCTGTTGTGTTCTTAGCATTGAGTCATACAAAGGCCTATGCCTAGTAGTGTATATGCCTGCCTAGTAGTGGAGAAGCCCGCTCGCTGTCACCATTTGTCCATGAAAGGTGATGCCTGAGAGGTTAGCTACCTGCTTGAAAAGTTAGAACTAAAGGTCTATGTCGACATAGCAAACTGTGTGTATGTAAGCATGGGTGAGGCATCATTCTGCATTCATTTCATATCGCATTGCACCGCAGAAGATCCTCATCATATAAATTTGTAAGGGCACTTTTATATGATGTGTTACTTTGATGTACTCGTTCCTTAACTTATAAATCTATATGGGTATTTTTACAAGTTATGTTTAATTCTATACTTATGATTCATATGCTATTAGAGTAGATGTACATTTTCATATATTGATTTGATATGTCGGCATAGCAACAGTGCCTTATGCAGGAGGACAACCGGGCTAGGGGACAGGGACTGATACGACGATACCCTCACTTCCTTCTGTGACCGATGTGAATTTTGAGCGTTATGATGTAGCCATCGTGCAGTTTTGTGTACTCTGATATTAAAGGAGCTGATGTAGATTCTTATAATGATGTAATATTTTTGACATTTATCTTTTTTGTGTGTCATGACTTCTGTGATCTTCTATTTGTTGAGTTGGCATTTGTGATATCAAAAATTAGCCAGTAGAATAGGCGGGTTTTAGTACAGATCATCTCGTGTGCTGATGCTACCACAAGTCGGTTGTTTTGGGCATAAAACACCCCCAGTCATTATTTCAGGATGGGGGAGTCTTTACGATTGATATCAGAAAGCACCGATCCAACTATAAAGAATTCATTGAATACCGGATACCTCCGCTCGATTATTCGGTTTTTGCGGACAAACTGGAATAGCACAAGCAATGGTATGCCCATTTGTGATTCACACTAAGTATGTCCACCTGTTACCCTATGTTTTGCCTACCTGACCCTAAATCCATATTCTATGCGTAGATTCTAGTACATATAGAGCCAACGACAGGCATTCCCGTTCCTCTAATCCTTACACCCTTTCAACAGTCGAAGTTGGGGCAGACCTTAACTGTGATTTTAGATGCCTTCAGCTCTCAGCAGGACCCGGTGTAGCAATAGCCTCGGGCTGCAATTGGCTGAGTACCTTTCGAGCTCTTTCTCGACCCGCTTACCATGGGATAGAGTCGGCTGTTTGCACGAAAGAGTGGTTGTATTTTGTGCAAGTGTTGATGGCCCGGAATATGATGTCTAGCCAGTATGGTTTTTTCCTTAGATGTATTCTTCCTAGAATCACATGCAAAGAGATGGTGGAAGTCCATTATGGGCTCCACATTTGAAGGACGTATATACACTAACATCAGATGGAATGAGTTTTCTGATGCTTTCTTAGAGCATTTCATTCCTTATATTGCTCGAGATGAACTTGAAGAAAGGTTTTTGCAGTTAAAATAAGGATCTAAGTCATTTGTGGTGTACCAACGGGAGTTTCGGCACCTTACCAGATTTGCTGACTCCTATAATTTGGATGATCACGGATATGCAAAGCAATTCTACAAAAGTTTATGAGACCCCCTACGGAAGGCACTGTTTTTTATAGTTGATTTGAGCCTTGCTCAAATAATGAAAATGGAGAAAAATTGGAGGCATACCATCTTGGTGTCAGGATAGTGGTAAGAGACCCGCAGAGGGTGTGATGGAAGCAGTACCAAGCTTCAGAAGGAGACAGGATACTAGAGGAAACCAAAGCGGTGGCAGACGCTTCTGTCGAAATTTTAGATTGGTGCATACGATCACACAACCATCAATGCCTCCACCCTCCTAGATTCGACCTTATCAACACCTAGAGAGCCATTTAGGTAAGTTTGTTTTCAGTGTCACCAGTCGGGCCACATTTGTGTTTGTGCCCACAACTAATTCATAATGTTCTGATTGTCCGATGTTTCCTCCAGCAGCTCAACGAGGACAAGGACGTAGTTGAGGACAAGGAACACAAGGATGGATTCCTAGACCTGCTTGGGAGCAGATGTTTGTTTTGGATATGACTAAAGAGCGGGACTTACAGGACATTATTATAGGTATCTTGAAAGATATGGTACCTAAACACCTAGAGGGGGGGGGTGAATAGGTGACCTAAACCTTTTTAACTTTTGTTTGACAGCACAACAGTTTATCACAGATTATTACAGTTAACAGCAATTTCAGAAATCACACAGAAAGCCACAACACAGCACAGCACAGCAGACACACTAATTTTATAGTGGTTCCCCAATCTTTGGGTACATCCACTTTCCCCCTTCGCCTATCTAGCAGTGTACTAGATTCGGCCAAACTTCTCCACTAGCTCAGAACCCAACAAGGTTCCTACCTCAGGCCCAAAGCCTTACACTCAGCCAAAAGGCCTACACTCAGCCACCCAGGCCTACACTCAGCCAATCAAAGGCCTACACTCAGAGTTCTTCAACTCCTACACTCAGGCACCAAGCCCTACCCTCAGCCTTTATAAAATAGGCTTACAATCACTCAGATCCAATGGATCTTACAAGTTATAATAGAAATTACAAATTCTAACTCTACAACTCAGAAGGAATGAGAGGAGTTGAGAGTTTCTTGGAGAGTTCTTGGAAGAACTCAGCTTGATCCAAACTGACTTAGCTTTCTTCAAAGCTTCTTGAGTAGAACTGAATTAGTCTGAATCTTCTGCAGTTGATCCTTGATCTCTGCTTCTTGAAATCCAGATGACTCTGAATTCTTCTTCTCAGCCTTAGTTCCAAAGACTGAATCCTTGGTTGGAGCTCTCTCTCTCCAACTACTTAGATCTGCAGTTGGACTGCCTGATCTTCTTGTGTTGATCTTCTGTGTATCACTTCTTGATTTAGTCTGATCAACTACTTCAATCACACCATGTAATGATTGTGAACTACTTTACCATAACCATCCCCCTTTTTTGTAGACTGTGGTGCCTATTTATAGGCTTCCTTCATGGTAACCGGCTGATCCGGTTTATAACAGTCTTTTGACTTCACTGACAGTTGCTGTAGACCGGCTGGATTGGCAGCTGTCATGTCAACCAGTCACTTCTTGAAATTCTCTAACTGTCAGTTAGTGTCGAGACTTTCTGTTCTTAAGTGTCGACACTTATAGACCAAGTGTCGACACATGTTGTGTAAGTGTCGACACAAGTCTACAAGGTGTCGACACATTCCCTTGTATGTCTCGACACAGTTTCTTCTGCATGTGTCGACACTGAAATTGAGTGTCGACACAAGCACTTGTACTTCATTCTTTCTGTATTCTTCTAAGTGTCGACACATCTCCTTTGTGTCGACACATCTTCATGTGTAGAAACTGTCAAGTGTCGACACTGCTTCTTGGTGTCGACACAAGTCTTCATTCTTGATTCTTCAGCTGAGTGTCGACACATTCCATTAGTGTCGACACTTATACTTAGAATATTTTACAAGTTTTCTGTTCTTTGCTAAGTGTCGACACAGCTCCTTGTGTCGACACTATCTTCAAGTGTTGAGTCTTCTGGTTATGTGTCGACACATTGTGCTGAGTGTCGACACATTCTTTAAGTGTTGACTTCTTTGAGTGTGTGTCGACACATTGTGCTGAGTGTCGACACATTCTTCATATGTTGACTCTTTGAGTGTGTGTCGACACATTGTGCTGAGTGTCGACACATTCTTCATATGTTGACTCTTTGATTGAGTGTCGACACATTGTGTTGAGTGTCGACACTTGTACTTAGTCTCTGCAGAATTATGCTGAGTGTCGACACAACTCCAAGTGTCGACACTGTCTGGTGTTGACTCAGCTCTTCAAGGTGTCGACACTTCTGCTAAGTGTCGACACAGCTTTTCTGCATCCTTCTACACTGAGTGTCGACACAGCTCCAAGTGTCGACACTTTCTGACTGGTGTCGACTCTTCTTCCCTGGTGTCGACACAATGACTCCAAGTGTCGACACTGCATGTCTGGGTGTCGACACAAGCTTTCTCAAGTGTCGACACTTTGCCTCTGGGTGTCGACACATGGACTTAGAAATTTTCAGCTTCAGTCCAGTGTATACTCTAACCTGCACAATTAACTCAAACAAACATCAAATACATTCTGATGTATATCATTGAGTTAGGTGAGGCTTCTTCAAATCAGGTACATTTGACCAATGTACCCAACAATCTCCCCCTATTTGGAGAAGTCATAACCCTTAGTCAATGATATACACCACTCATAATTAAAAATTACAAAATGATGTAAAACATATAAATGACAACAGGGTAAACTTGAACATGTAATAAACCACACATGTATACTTATTAAACATTGCAGAACAATTAAGAAACACACATATTTCAGAACATTCAAACTATATTTATCATATACTGTTCCAATAATGTTTCTTATACATTTTCAATGAAGTATTACAATGTTTTTCTCTTAACAGATTACAATAAGCATCAAGTTAATCCCTAATCTAGTGCTGATCAGGTTCTTTGATGACAATCCCTTTTCCAGCTTTAACTTGAGCTTTCACAGCAGCAGCAGCAGCAGCAGGCTCAGCTTCAGCAGTCTTCTTCCCTTTTAGATCTTGCTTATCTGCCTTGATCTTTTGCCTTTCAAAATAATGATAGGGCTTGGGAAAGTACTTGCTAGGCTCCACAGCTGTTGGAGGTAGCTTTCCTAACTTGGCCTTCCTTCTGTGTTGGACAATGGCTTCTTGTCTAATCTCATGCTTTCTCCATTCAGCCTCTGAGAACCACTTGTTCCTCTCATGGGCATTATCCTTGGCTGCTTTCCAGGCTGTAAGAATTATGTTTCTAGAAGTAGGGCTCCATTGTTCAAAATCTGGCTTTTGCTCAGCAATTTCCCTAAACTTCTTCTTTGACAGCCTAGTTTCTTCTTCCTTGTCCAAAGCCTCTTGCATAGCAGCTGTGATAGGTTGAACAACCTTTTCCAGAATAACATTTGGCTTGCCAGCAGTTGGACTATACATAGTGCTTACATCAGCATGAATCATTTCAAAGTCTGGAGGTGGATAGATTACATCAGCCACTGCTTGTTGCTCACCTCCAAGAAATGTTCCTTGAATACCAGATTCACCTACTTCATTGTCATCACACAGGGGAGGATATCCAAGTGTAGCCCTTATAGAATTTGAAATCCATTTTGCATGCTCAGAACTGGCCTTGACTAACACTCTCTCCCCCTTTATGACTTCTTGAGCCATATGATCCCTTACATCATCTTTCTGAAATCGGATTTGGCTATCCAAATATCTTATGCCCTCTTTAAAGAAAGGTCTAAGCTTTGTAAGCTGTTCTGATATGACCTTCTGGGAATCTTTTATGGCATTTTTAACAGCAGCAATCTCTGCTTGAAATATCTTATCAAAATCAGCTTTGGCAGCAGCAGAGGAAGTTGAAGGTTCATCTGACTTATTCTTGATTTCAGTGACTATGCATTGTGAGATGCAGTCAGATTATCATTCATCCTCAACTGATTCTCCAGCACATAGCCTTGCTTGACTGCTATATCATCCACTTTCTCTTTAATTGCTTCTTGATGTTTAGCTAGATAGACCACAGCATTAGCACCCTTGGTAAAACAATCAGTCATTGCTGTTTTATTAAGGTTCATTTCAAACCTTATAGACTTGATTTCCTGGCCTAGATCAGATTGTAGTGCCTTGTGCCCTTCATCAACATAAGTTTCTAAGGCTTTCCTTTGTTCATCCATCTTGATTTGCATTGCAAGCAGTAGAGCACTATAATCAGTGGATGGAGCTTGTTGAACTAATGAATGTTGAGCAACAGTTTGGAGAGCCTTCTTATAGCTCTGGCTCCTCCTCTTGAAAACAAAGAACTTCTTTTTCTTAGCTTGCTCAGCTTCATCATCTTCAGATTCAGATGTACTTGCTATATCCACCCTATCCTTAGGGCTGGATGGTCTTTCAGTATGCACATCTTGTGCCTTCTCAGAATCTAGCCTTATAGGCTCTTCTTGACTATCCAAAGTCTCCCCCTCAGCAACAGCATCCTTCACTGCATCAGCAGCAGTCTTTTCCATATCAAAATCATCTTGATCTAAGTTCAAAAACAGATCTTCCATGGTATACTCTGCTGGAGACTGTGCAGGAGATGTACTTGGTTCTTCAACCACTGTATCAGGTATCACAACAGATGTGTCTGGAAGAACAACATCTGGTTCTGGTTTGCTGGCTGATTTTGCTGATGATCATCAGACAAATCAGAATTTGTTATACAAAAATTCAAAGTGTTAAGATCAACAAGTACCTCTTGAATGATGAGAGTAGCCTGCTCACTATCCAGTGTAGATGGATGTTCTACAGCTGGAGGCTCCCCCTGGATATCAGCTGGCTCCTGAGGAGCAGGTGACTTTGCTGCAGTCACATCTACTGGACTTTCAGGAGTGAAGACCACCTGTTCTTCACTGCCTGAGCTGCTTGAGGACTCTTGAGGCACAGCAGCTGTCTTCCTTTTCTTCCTGGGAGGAGAGTCTGTCTTAGAAGTTTGTTTCTCAGGGGTGGCCAAGTCCTTTGACACCAGCACCCTTTCCCATCTTGAGAATATTCTGGAGTCCATTCTCCTCATATGATTTATCTTTGTTCCTGCAGCAGTGCTCATTACCTCTGGAATGGATCCAGCCAGGTAGAGACTTATAATCCTGCCCAGATTGGGCTTCTTCAGGCTTTCCTTCACTTTCTCAAAAACCACCATTGACCAATCTGTCTTCAGAGTGAAGATGATTCTGGTCATTACTTCAAACATGGAGGCAGACACCCTGTCATGCCCTCCTGGTTTGCACAGAATTACCTTGCCCACTACTTCTGACAAGAACTTGCCTTGATTGTTCATCCCCTTCCTATTGAAGACTGATCCCACCTTCATCTGTGAATCCAGTCCACACCAAGTAAGAGCTTCCCTGGTCTTAGAAGCAGTTACCTCCTCTTCTTCTTGAATCTTAGGTAGCTGAAGTACCTTTCTCAAAGACTTGGGGGATAGTTTGACTTGGTGCCATGCACCCTGGACTTGATTCTGAATCCAGAGTCGTCCACAGTTGCTTGAGTAAGAAATTCAATTACTTCTTTCTTCCAGATTTTCGTTGGTTCTGAAACCAAGAATTCCAGTCCTGAATCGCTGACTAGGGTAATCACGATTTGAATTCCTGATCGCTGTCGTCAAATGCGCCTCGCACGAGCTCATAGCCCTCGTTGACGTTCTCTTCCAGCTTGGGAGCCATTAGGGTTTGAAGATTTAGTCTAGAGAAGAGAGAAATGTCGACACAAGAGTTTAGGTCTCGAAACTTTGAAAGCGTGTCGACAATCAAAGACAGAACCCTATTTATACCTTTCCTGTTTGAAGACGAACAGGCGGGATGAATTTCTAATGATGTGTCGACACTGTCAATAAGTGTCGACACTGACTTATAATGTCTCGACACTCATGTGTCGACACAAATTTAGTCAACAGATTCTATGTGTCGACACTTGGTTAAGTGTCGACACCACTATACTCGACATGTGTCGAGACTTTAGAAAAATTCTGAGTAAAACTTAAGTGTCGACACCTTAGTGGATGTGTCGACACCTACTCGACATGTGTCGACACTAACATTCTGAAGTGTCGACACAAACTTCCTAGATGTGTCGACACCTTTTTACTTAGCCAATTTTTGTTCTGTATACTTAGTCTAAGTTTATCATACCTAGTTCAATTTTGAACTTATTAAACTTAGCTTCATCTAAGGGCTTAGTGAACATATCAGCTATCTGATTATCTGTTTTAACATATTCAAGTGCAATATCATTTCTTTCTACATGCTCCCTAAGAAAGTGATATTTTATCTCAATATGTTTAGTTCTACTATGAGATACAGGGTTATTAGCTATGGAAATAGCACTTGTAGAATCACAATAAAGTGGAGTTCTACTTACCTGACATCCATAGTCTTCTAGCTGATGTTGAATCCATAGAAGTTGAGCACAGCAACTTCCTGCAGCTATATACTCTGACTCAGCTGTGGAGATGGCCACACTGGTTTGCTTCTTACTACTCCATGAGATGAGTCTTCCACCTAGGAATTGACAGGATCCAGTTGTGCTCTTTCTATCTTCTTTGCATCCTGCAAAGTCTGCATCTGAATAGCCTGTTAGATCAAAATCTCCATTCCTAGGGTACCAGAGGCCTAGATAAGGTGTGCCCTTTAGATATCTCAAGATTCTCTTGACTGCAGTCAAGTGAGATTCTTTGGGGCAGGCTTGATACCTGGCACAAACACATGTAGCATACATAATGTCAGGCCTACTTGCAGTCAAGTATAGTAGGGAGCCAACTATCCCTCTATACAAGGTTTCATCTACAGGTTTCCCTGCATCATCCTTGCTTAGAGACATACTTGACCCCATAGGAGTCTTCATGGTACTGGAGGAATCCATACCATATTTCCTTATGAGTTCTAGGGTGAACTTAGACTGACATATGGAAAGACCACTTTCAGTCTGTTTAACTTGGAGACCCAAGAAAAACTTCAGTTCTCCCATACTACTCATTTCAAATTGACTCTGCATAAGCTTTGCAAACTTTTTGCAAAGGCTACTTTCAGTAGACCCAAATATAATGTCATCTACATATATTTGGACAAGTATTACTTTGCCTCTAGATTCCCTAAGGAATAGAGTCTTATCTATTTTCCCCCTTGTGAACTTGTTCTCAATGAGGAAACTAGATAGGGTTTCATACCAAGCTCTAGGAGCTTGCTTTAACCCATACAATGCTTTCCTAAGTCTATAGACATAATGTGGAAAAGTAGGATCAACAAAACCTGAAGGCTGCTCCACATATACTTCTTCTTTTAAATTACCATTAAGGAATGCTGACTTCACATCCATTTGGTATACTTTGAATCCTTGGTAGGTTGCATAGGCCAAGAACATCCTGATGGCTTCCAGTCTGGCTACTGGAGCAAAGGTTTGATCAAAATCAATACCTTCTTCTTGCCTATATCCTTTTGCAACCAGTCTTGCCTTATTCTTAATGATGACTCCTTGTTCATCTAACTTGTTTCTGTAGATCCACTTTGTTCCTATCACATTGTGATCTTTAGGCTTAGGAACTAAGTCCCAAACCTTGCACCTCTTGAACTGGTTTAGCTCTTCCTGCATAGCTTCAGTCCACTGTGGATCTTGTATAGCTTCTTCAAATTTCTTTGGTTCTATTTGAGACAGAAAACTTGAATATATTGCAGCATTCTGATTTCTGCTCCTTGTCTGAACACCTTGTCTTGGATCTCCAATGATCAGCTCCACTGGATGATCTCTTAGATGCCTGTTGGCTGGAGGCATCCTTACTTCTGGTTGTACTTCTTCAGCATCTTCATCATGCTGAGTTCCTTGAACTTCTTCAGCTCCTGGTACATGTAGTTCTCCCCCTGGACATAAGCCATCTTCTTCTACTTGCTGTCTTGCAGCAGGTACATCTTCTATGGTTAGCTTGTCCATCTTCTTAGAAAGACCTGTGGGGCTGCACACACTACTAGACAACTCATTGTTAATAAGAAGTGTCTCATCAAAAACTACATGCACAGACTCCTCTACAACTTGTGTAGTCAAGTTGTAGACTCTATAAGACTTACTATTACTGCTGTACCCAACAAACACTCCCTCTTGGGATTTGGCAGCAAACTTAGTTAAGTAAGTCTTCCCATTGTTAAGTATGAAGCATTTACAACCAAAAATCCTGAAATAGGATAGGTTTGGTTTCCTGCCTTTCACTACTTCATAGGGGTCTTGTTTAACCTTTTAGTTATGGTAGCTCTATTTATCACATGGCATGCAGTGTTTACTGCTTCAGCCCAGAAATATTCTGGTAGTGAAGAATCACTTAATAGAGTCCTACCAGCTTCTATCAAGGTTCTATTTTTCCTTTCAGCAATGCCATTTTGCTGAGGTGTTCTAGGTGAAGAGAATTCTTGAAATATCCCATAGTCTTCACATAGTTTTGTCATGCTTTCAGATTGAAACTCTGTACCATGGTCACTTCTAATTTTGACCACTGTACAGTTCAATTCATTCTGAATTTGCTTAACAAAACTGTGGAAGACACTAGGTGTTTCAGATTTCTGCTTTAAGAAGAACACCCAGGAAAACCTTGAGTAGTCATCAACAACTACAAAGGTGTAGACCTTCCTACCTAAGCTGTGAACTGGCATTGGACCAAATAGATCCATATGCAAGAGGTATAAACACCTCACAGCATCCTTGTTGTCAATGCTTCTAAAGGTGGATTTAGTCTGCTTGCCCTTTTGACAAGCTGAGCAAATGCCATCTTTGACACACTTAACTTGAGGACCATTCCTCACTAACTCTTACTAAAGAGTTTGCCAATAGTCTTGTAATTAAGATGAGCAAGCCTCTTGTGCCATTTGACACATTGAGAGACTGTCTCATCAGCTACAAGACAAACTGGAGAACTATTGTTCTCAACCATAATGTCTAAACAATAGACATTTCTCTTCCTATAACCTGTCAAAATGATCTTTTGATCACTAGACCTCTTGATATGACAACCATTTTTAACAAATGAGATGTCATACCCTACATCACTTAATTGACTTATACTAATGAGGTTATGTTTCAAACCTTTAACATAAGCCACTTGAGTAATGGTAACTAAGTTAGAAGATATGTTACCAAACCCTTTGATGATTCCTTTTTCTGAACCACCAAAGGTCACCTTTGGACCATTCTTGATTGGAATGAAATCCTTCAGTAGTCCCCTAGTTCCAGTCATGTGTCTGGAACATCCACTATCCAAGTACCATGTTGGGGTATGGCCACTTGGATTCTCCTGCAAAACAAATTACTGAACCTTAGAACCCAATGGTTTCTTGGGTCCTTGGTAACTGTTAGCTTGCAACTTAACAAGGCTACCTACTGGCTTTCCACCAGGTATCTTGTTACTACCTTTGGCACTAACATTGTGCCAACAGTCCAAAGCAAAGTGGCCAACTTTGCCACAGCACCAACATTCAAATTTGTTGTACCTTTGCTTAGGTACAGACTTGGCTGTCTTAACTACAGCAGTCTTAGTGAATGTTGGGGCTTTGCCCTTGGACTTGGACTGATTCTGAACAGTCCTTGCTGGATTAACAAATCCCAGTCCAGTCTTTCCTTTATGATGAACAAAATCATCAATCAAGGGTAGCACTGATTTAGGTTTTGAAAACCTAGCTACTAGCTCTTTCTCCTTCTGAAGATTAATCTCCAGTTTCTTAATTTGATCATTCTTAAATGTAATGGTACCCATCTGAATCACAGTAATGTGTTTCAGCCTGGCCACTTCATTTAGTTTTTGATCATAATTCTTCTCATAATCTATTGCAGCTGTCTTGAGATCAGCAATTTCCTTGGCCAAATTTTTGGCTAGGGTCTTGCTTTTCTTATAGGCTAGCAATAGTACTTGATATTCATCTAGGAGTTGATGAATATCTCCCTCAGACTCAGACATATTCTCATCACTTGATGAAGAATACTCTGACTCTGAACTTGAACTGGAATCAGAACTTTGAGTTAAGCCTTGTACCTGACTGGGTCCTGGCTGCTCCAGGTTTTTGGTACTTTCAGTCAAAGCCATCAGTCCTTGGCTTTGACAGTCTTCTTGCTCATAGATAGATTCCATGATCTGCATGAACTCTTCTTCTTCTTCAGCAAATAGCCCAATATAGGCTTCAGCATCTGTCTCTGTGTCTGAAGAAGACATATCTGAAAGAGTCTTCTCATTCTTTGCAACAAAGGACTTCTCCTTCTTTCCTTTGAAGTGTGTTTTCTTCTTGTCACTGGATTCCTTCCTTCTTTCAGGACAGTCTGCAATAACATGGCCCTGTCTATTGCAGCAGTAACAAATTATCTTGGATCCAGTTGCCTTACTTGTCTTGGTCCTTTTCTTGTCCTTCTTTGAAGGCTTCTTTTCCAGATACTGAACCTCTTTCCCTTTGGAAGATGAAGGTCTAGACCTCCACTGTTTCTTCTTAAGGAACTTCTGAAAATGTCTGGTGAATGCAGCAAAGTCTTCATCACTTTCACTGCTTGTAGATTTTGTACTTTCAGATTCTTCAGATTCTGATTCAACTACCTCAGGAGGAGGAGTTGATGACTTGGTCCTGCTCTTTCTAGGTACATCTGACTTAAAGGCAACAGTCTTTTCTCTGTATTCAGTCCTTGTTGACTTTTCTTCTTCTTTTCTTACTGACAATTGCATCTCATAGGATAACAACTTGCCAAAAAGTGTGGGAGGAGGAATTTCTCCCAACTTTGCCATTTCTCTGATGGCACAAATCTTGGTGTCCCAGTCTTTGGTTAGGGACCTTAAGAATTTGTCATTCAACTCATAGTTTGTGAACTCTCTTCCATATGACATGAGTTCATTTACAATTCTATAAAATTTCTTATAGCATTCAGTGATGCTATCTCCTCTTCCTTGCCTAAAACTCTCATATTCTTGATTAAGCAAGGACTTCCTATCTTGCCTTA
The DNA here is from genome assembly GCA_039583875.1 of Platanthera guangdongensis. Taxonomy (NCBI): domain Eukaryota; kingdom Viridiplantae; phylum Streptophyta; class Magnoliopsida; order Asparagales; family Orchidaceae; genus Platanthera; species Platanthera guangdongensis. The sequence goes on along the minus strand of JBBWWR010000247.1, from coordinate 17,353 downwards.
CTTCTTCAGAACCTTCCATGTAGACAATGAGGGTATCCCACATTTCTTTTGCAGTTTTACAGTGAATAAGGTTCTGGAAGGTGGCATCATCAATTGCACTGACTATGATGTTCTGTGCCCTTTTGTCCATAGTTGCTAGGACAATCTCATCCTTGGTCATTTCAGAGAAATCCTTTGGAGTCCTCTGATTTGCATCCAAAACTGAAATCTTCATAGGCACATATGGCCCTTCTTTGACTGTGATGTATATTCTAGGGTCAGAGGCTTCCATAAACAGCCTAACCCTCTCTTTCCAGATCCCAAAGATCTCTTTTCTGCATATAGGTAGTTTCATTGAACCCAACTCCTTATGATTCTCTGAAGAACCCATGTTCTTGATTTTCTTGAAACTGTTTCCTGTTTCCTGACTTAACTGAATCTGCCAAACTGGATCTCCTCAGACAGTTAGTCCTGATTTTGAGGAACCTGGCTCTGATACCACTTGAAAGATATGGTACCTAAACACCTAGAGGGGGGGGGTGAATAGGTGACCTAAACCTTTCAAGTGGTATCAGAGCCAGGTTCCTCAAAATCAGGACTAACTGTCTGAGGAGATCCAGTTTGGCAGATTCAGTTAAGTCAGGAAACAGGAAACAGTTTCAAGAAAATCAAGAACATGGTTCTTCAGAGAATCATAAGGAGTTGGTTCAATGAAACTACCTATATGCAGAAAAGAGATCTTTGGGATCTGGAAAGAGAGGGTTAGGCTGTGTTTATGGAAGCCTCTGACCCTAGAATATACATCACAGTCAAAGAAGGGCCATATGTGCCTATGAAGATTTCAGTTTTGGATGCAAATCAGAGGACTCCAAAGGATTTCTCTGAAATGACCAAGGATGAGATTGTCCTAGCAACTATGGACAAAAGGGCACAGAACATCATAGTCAGTGCAATTGATGATGCCACCTTCCAGAACCTTATTCACTGTAAAACTGCAAAAGAAATGTGGGATACCCTCATTGTTTACATGGAAGGTTCTGAAGAAGTAAGGCAAGATAGGAAGTCCTTGCTTAATCAAGAATATGAGAGTTTTAGGCAAGGAAGAGGAGATAGCATCACTGAATGCTATAAGAATTTTATAGAATTGTAAATGAACTCATGTCATATGGAAGAGAGTTCACAAACTATGAGTTGAATGACAAATTCTTAAGGTCCCTAACCAAAGACTGGGACACCAAGATTTGTGCCATCAGAGAAATGGCAAAGTTGGGAGAAATTCCTCCTCCCACACTTTTTGGCAAGTTGTTATCCTATGAGATGCAATTGTCAGTAAGAAAAGAAGAAGAAAAGTCAACAAGGACTGAATACAGAGAAAGACTGTTGCCTTTAAGTCAGATGTACCTAGAAAGAGCAGGACCAAGTCATCAACTCCTCCTCCTGAGGTAGTTGAATCAGAATCTGAAGAATCTGAAAGTACAAAATCTACAAGCAGTGAAAGTGATGAAGACTTTGCTGCATTCACCAGACATTTTCAGAAGTTCCTTAAGAAGAAACAGTGGAGGTCTAGACCTTCATCTTCCAAAGGGAAAGAGGTTCAGTATCTGGAAAAGAAGCCTTCAAAGAAGGACAAGAAAAGGACCAAGACAAGTAAGGCAACTGGATCCAAGATAATTTGTTACTGCTGCAATAGACAGGGCCATGTTATTGCAGACTGTCCTGAAAGAAGGAAGGAATCCAGTGACAAGAAGAAAACACACTTCAAAGGAAAGAAGGAGAAGTCCTTTGTTGCAAAGAATGAGAAGACTCTTTCAGATATGTCTTCTTCAGACACAGAGACAGATGCTGAAGCCTATATTGGGCTATTTGCTGAAGAAGAAGAAGAGTTCATGCAGATCATGGAATCTATCTATGAGCAAGAAGACTGTCAAAGCCAAGGACTGATGGCTTTGACTGAAAGTACCAAAAACCTGGAGCAGCCAGGACCCAGTCAGGTACAAGGCTTAACTCAAAGTTCTGATTCCAGTTCAAGTTCAGAGTCAGAGTATTCTTCATCAAGTGATGAGAATATGTCTGAGTCTGAGGGAGATATTCATCAACTCCTAGATGAATATCAAGTACTATTGCTAGCCTATAAGAAAAGCAAGACCCTAGCCAAAAATTTGGCCAAGGAAATTGCTGATCTCAAGACAGCTGCAATAGATTATGAGAAGAATTATGATCAAAAACTAAATGAAGTGGCCAGGCTGAAACACATTACTGTGATTCAGATGGGTACCATTACATTTAAGAATGATCAAATTAAGAACTGGAGATTAATCTTCAGAAGGAGAAAGAGCTAGTAGCTAGGTTTTCAAAACCTAAATCAGTGCTACCCTTGATTGATGATTTTGTTCATCATAAAGGAAAGACTGGACTGGGATTTGTTAATCCAGCAAGGACTGTTCAGAATCAGTCCAAGTCCAAGGGCAAAGCCCCAACATTCACTAAGACTGCTGTAGTTAAGACAGCCAAGTCTGTACCTAAGCAAAGGTACAACAAATTTGAATGTTGGTGCTGTGGCAAAGTTGGCCACTTTGCTTTGGACTGTTGGCACAATGTTAGTGCCAAAGGTAGTAACAAGATACCTGGTGGAAAGCCAGTAGGTAGCCTTGTTAAGTTGCAACTAACAGTTACCAAGGACCCAAGAAACATTGGGTTCTAAGGTTCAGTAATTTGTTTTGCAGGAGAATCCAAGTGGCCATACCCCAACATGGTACTTGGATAGTGGATGTTCCAGACACATGACTGGAACTAGGGGACTACTGAAGGATTTCATTCCAATCAAGAATGGTCCAAAGGTGACCTTTGGTGGTTCAGAAAAAGGAATCATCAAAGGGTTTGGTAACATATCTTCTAACTTAGTTACCATTACTCAAGTGGCTTATGTTAAAGGTTTGAAACATAACCTCATTAGTATAAGTCAATTAAGTGATGTAGGGTATGACATCTCATTTGTTAAAAATGGTTGTCATATCAAGAGGTCTAGTGATCAAAAGATCATTTTGACAGGTTATAGGAAGAGAAATGTCTATTGTTTAGACATTATGGTTGAGAACAATAGTTCTCCAGTTTGTCTTGTAGCTGATGAGACAGTCTCTCAATGTGTCAAGTGGCACAAGAGGCTTGCTCATCTTAATTACAAGACTATTGGCAAACTCTTTAGTGAAGAGTTAGTGAGGAATGGTCCTCAAGTTAAGTGTGTCAAAGATGGCATTTGCTCAGCTTGTCAAAAGGGCAAGCAGACTAAATCCACCTTTAGAAGCATTGACAACAAGGATGCTGTGAGGTGTTTATACCTCTTGCATATGGATCTATTTGGTCCAATGCCAGTTCACAGCTTAGGTAGGAAGGTCTACACCTTTGTAGTTGTTGATGACTACTCAAGGTTTTCCTGGGTGTTCTTCTTAAAGCAGAAATCTGAAACACCTAGTGTCTTCCACAGTTTTGTTAAGCAAATTCAGAATGAATTGAACTGTACAGTGGTCAAAATTAGAAGTGACCATGGTACAGAGTTTCAATCTGAAAGCATGACAAAACTATGTGAAGACTATGGGATATTTCAAGAATTCTCTTCACCTAGAACACCTCAGCAAAATGGCATTGCTGAAAGGAAAAATAGAACCTTGATAGAAGCTGGTAGGACTCTATTAAGTGATTCTTCACTACCAGAATATTTCTGGGCTGAAGCAGTTAACACTGCATGCCATGTGATAAATAGAGCTACCATAACTAAAAGGTTAAACAAGACCCCCTATGAAGTAGTGAAAGGCAGGAAACCAAACCTATCCTATTTCAGGATTTTTGGTTGTAAATGCTTCATACTTAACAATGGGAAGACTTACTTAACTAAGTTTGCTGCCAAATCCCAAGAGGGAGTGTTTGTTGGGTACAGCAGTAATAGTAAGTCTTATAGAGTCTACAACTTGACTACACAAGTTGTAGAGGAGTCTGTGCATGTAGTTTTTGATGAGACACTTCTTATTAACAATGAGTTGTCTAGTAGTGTGTGCAGCCCCACAGGTCTTTCTAAGAAGATGGACAAGCTAACCATAGAAGATGTACCTGCTGCAAGACAGCAAGTAGAAGAAGATGGCTTATGTCCAGGGGGAGAACTACATGTACCAGGAGCTGAAGAAGTTCAAGGAACTCAGCATGATGAAGATGATGAAGAAGTACAACCAGAAGTAAGGATGCCTCCAGCCAACAGGCATCTAAGAGATCATCCAGTGGAGCTGATCATTGGAGATCCAAGACAAGGTGTTCAGACAAGGAGCAGAAATCAGAATGCTGCAATATATTCAAGTTTTCTGTCTCAAATAGAACCAAAGAAATTTGAAGAAGCTATACAAGATCCACAGTGGACTGAAGCTATGCAGGAAGAGCTAAACCAGTTCAAGAGGTGCAAGGTTTGGGACTTAGTTCCTAAGCCTAAAGATCACAATGTGATAGGAACAAAGTGGATCTACAGAAACAAGTTAGATGAACAAGGAGTCATCATTAAGAATAAGGCAAGACTGGTTGCAAAAGGATATAGGCAAGAAGAAGGTATTGATTTTGATCAAACCTTTGCTCCAGTAGCCAGACTGGAAGCCATCAGGATGTTCTTGGCCTATGCAACCTACCAAGGATTCAAAGTATACCAAATGGATGTGAAGTCAGCATTCCTTAATGGTAATTTAAAAGAAGAAGTATATGTGGAGCAGCCTTCAGGTTTTGTTGATCCTACTTTTCCACATTATGTCTATAGACTTAGGAAAGCATTGTATGGGTTAAAGCAAGCTCCTAGAGCTTGGTATGAAACCCTATCTAGTTTCCTCATTGAGAACAAGTTCACAAGGGGGAAAATAGATAAGACTCTATTCCTTAGGGAATCTAGAGGCAAAGTAATACTTGTCCAAATATATGTAGATGACATTATATTTGGGTCTACTGAAAGTAGCCTTTGCAAAAAGTTTGCAAAGCTTATGCAGAGTCAATTTGAAATGAGTAGTATGGGAGAACTGAAGTTTTTCTTGGGTCTCCAAGTTAAACAGACTGAAAGTGGTCTTTCCATATGTCAGTCTAAGTTCACCCTAGAACTCATAAGGAAATATGGTATGGATTCCTCCAGTACCATGAAGACTCCTATGGGGTCAAGTATGTCTCTAAGCAAGGATGATGCAGGGAAACCTGTAGATGAAACCTTGTATAGAGGGATAGTTGGCTCCCTACTTTACTTGACTGCAAGTAGGCCTGACATTATGTATGCTACATGTGTTTGTGCCAGGTATCAAGCCTGCCCCAAAGAATCTCACTTGACTGCAGTCAAGAGAATCTTGAGATATCTAAAGGGCACACCTTATCTAGGCCTCTGGTACCCTAGGAATGGAGATTTTGATCTAACAGGCTATTCAGATGCAGACTTTGCAGGATGCAAAGAAGATAGAAAGAGCACAACTGGATCCTGTCAATTCCTAGGTGGAAGACTCATCTCATGGAGTAGTAAGAAGCAAACCAGTGTGGCCATCTCCACAGCTGAGTCAGAGTATATAGCTGCAGGAAGTTGCTGTGCTCAACTTCTATGGATTCAACATCAGCTAGAAGACTATGGATGTCAGGTAAGTAGAACTCCACTTTATTGTGATTCTACAAGTGCTATTTCCATAGCTAATAACCCTGTATCTCATAGTAGAACTAAACATATTGAGATAAAATATCACTTTCTTAGGGAGCATGTAGAAAGAAATGATATTGCACTTGAATATGTTAAAACAGATAATCAGATAGCTGATATGTTCACTAAGCCCTTAGATGAAGCTAAGTTTAATAAGTTCAAAATTGAACTAGGTATGATAAACTTAGACTAAGTATACAGAACAAAAATTGGCTAAGTAAAAAGGTGTCGACACATAGACAAGACGGTGTCGACACATCTAGGAAGTTTGTGTCGACACTTCAGAATGTTAGTGTCGACACATGTCGAGTAGGTGTCGACACATCCACTAAGGTGTCGACACTTAAGTTTTACTCAGAATTTTTCTAAGTCTCGACACATGTCGAGTATAGTGGTGTCGACACTTAACCAAGTGTCGACACATAGAATCTGTTGACTAAATTTGTGTCGACACATGAGTGTCGAGACATTATAAGTCAGTGTCGACACTTATTGACAGTGTCGACACATCATTAGAAATTCATCCCGCCTGTTCGTCTTCAAACAGGAAGGTATAAATAGGGTTCTGTCTTTGATTGTCGACACGCTTTCAAAGTTTCGAGACCTAAACTCTTGTGTCGACATTTCTCTCTTCTCAAGACTAAATCTTCAAACCCTAATGGCTCCCAAGCTGGAAGAGAACGTCAACGAGGGCTATGAGCTCGTGCGAGGCGCATTTGACGACAGCGATCAGGAATTCAAATCGGTGATTACCCTAGTCAGCGATTCAGGACTGGAATTCTTGGTTTCAGAACCAACGAAAATCTGGAAGAAAGAAGTAATTGAATTTCTTACTCAAGCAACTGTGGACGACTCTGGATTCAGAATCAAGTCCAGGGTGCATGGCACCAAGTCAAACTATCCCCCAAGTCTTTGAGAAAGGTACTTCAGCTACCTAAGATTCAAGAAGAAGAGGAGGTAACTGCTTCTAAGACCAGGGAAGCTCTTACTTGGTGTGGACTGGATTCACAGATGAAGGTGGGATCAGTCTTCAATAGGAAGGGGATGAACAATCAAGGCAAGTTCTTGTCAGAAGTAGTGGGCAAGGTAATTCTGTGCAAACCAGGAGGGCATGACAGGGTGTCTGCCTCCATGTTTGAAGTAATGACCAGAATCATCTTCACTCTGAAGACAGATTGGTCAATGGTGGTTTTTGAGAAAGTGAAGGAAAGCCTGAAGAAGCCCAATCTGGGCAGGATTATAAGTCTCTACCTGGCTGGATCCATTCCAGAGGTAATGAGCACTGCTGCAGGAACAAAGATAAATCATATGAGGAGAATGGACTCCAGAATATTCTCAAGATGGGAAAGGGTGCTGGTGTCAAAGGACTTGGCCACCCCTGAGAAACAAACTTCTAAGACAGACTCTCCTCCCAGGAAGAAAAGGAAGACAGCTGCTGTGCCTCAAGAGTCCTCAAGCAGCTCAGGCAGTGAAGAACATGTGGTCTTCACTCCTGAAAGTCCAGTAGATGTGACTGCAGCAAAGTCACCTGCTCCTCAGGAGCCAGCTGATATCCAGGGGGAGCCTCCAGCTGTAGAACATCCATCTACACTGGATAGTGAGCAGGCTACTCTCATCATTCAAGAGGTACTTGTTGATCTTAACACTTTGAATTTTTGTATAACAAATTCTGATTTGTCTGATGATCATCAGCAAAATCAGCCAGCAAACCAGAACCAGATGTTGTTCTTCCAGACACATCTGTTGTGATACCTGATACAGTGGTTGAAGAACCAAGTACATCTCCTGCACAGTCTCCAGCAGAGTATACCATGGAAGATCTGTTTTTGAACTTAGATCAAGATGATTTTGATATGGAAAAGACTGCTGCTGATGCAGTGAAGGATGCTGTTGCTGAGGGGGAGACTTTGGATAGTCAAGAAGAGCCTATAAGGCTAGATTCTGAGAAGGCACAAGATGTGCATACTGAAAGACCATCCAGCCCTAAGGATAGGGTGGATATAGCAAGTACATCTGAATCTGAAGATGATGAAGCTGAGCAAGCTCAGAAAAAGAAGTTCTTTGTTTTCAAGAGGAGGAGCCAGAGCTATAAGAAGGCTCTCCAAACACTGTTGCTCAACATTCATTAGTTCAACAAGCTCCATCCACTGATTATAGTGCTCTACTGCTTGCAATGCAAATCAAGATGGATGAACAAAGGAAAGCCTTAGAAACTTATGTTGATGAAGGGCACAAGGCACTACAAACTGATCTGGGCCAGGAAATCAAGTCTATAAGGTTTGAAATGAACCTTAATAAAACAGCAATGACTGATTGTTTTACCAAGGGTGCTAATGCTGTGGTCTATCTAGCTAAACATCAAGAAGCAATTAAAGAGAAAGTGGATGATATAGCAGTCAAGCAAGGCTATGTGCTGGAGAATCAGTTGAGAATGAATGATAATCTGACTGCATCTCACAATGCCATAGTCACTGAAATCAAGAATAAGTCAGATGAACCTTCAACTTCATCTGCTGCTGCCAAAGCTGATTTTGATAAGATATTTCAAGCAGAGATTGCTGCTGTTAAAAATGCCATAAAAGATTCCCAGAAGGTCATATCAGAACAGCTTACAAAGCTTAGACCTTTCTTTAAAGAGGGCATAAGATATTTGGATAGCCAAATCCGATTTCAGAAAGATGATGTAAGGGATCATATGGCTCAAGAAGTCATAAAGGGGGAGAGAGTGTTAGTCAAGGCCAGTTCTGAGCATGCAAAATGGATTTCAAATTCTATAAGGGCTACACTTGGATATCCTCCCCTGTGTGATGACAATGAAGTAGGTGAATCTGGTATTCAAGGAACATTTCTTGGAGGTGAGCAACAAGCAGTGGCTGATGTAATCTATCCACCTCCAGACTTTGAAATGATTCATGCTGATGTAAGCACTATGTATAGTCCAACTGCTGGCAAGCCAAATGTTATTCTGGAAAAGGTTGTTCAACCTATCACAGCTGCTATGCAAGAGGCTTTGGACAAGGAAGAAGAAACTAGGCTGTCAAAGAAGAAGTTTAGGGAAATTGCTGAGCAAAAGCCAGATTTTGAACAATGGAGCCCTACTTCTAGAAACATAATTCTTACAGCCTGGAAAGCAGCCAAGGATAATGCCCATGAGAGGAACAAGTGGTTCTCAGAGGCTGAATGGAGAAAGCATGAGATTAGACAAGAAGCCATTGTCCAACACAGAAGGAAGGCCAAGTTAGGAAAGCTACCTCCAACAGCTGTGGAGCCTAGCAAGTACTTTCCCAAGCCCTATCATTATTTTGAAAGGCAAAAGATCAAGGCAGATAAGCAAGATCTAAAAGGGAAGAAGACTGCTGAAGCTGAGCCTGCTGCTGCTGCTGCTGCTGTGAAAGCTCAAGTTAAAGCTGGAAAAGGGATTGTCATCAAAGAACCTGATCAGCACTAGATTAGGGATTAACTTGATGCTTATTGTAATCTGTTAAGAGAAAAACATTGTAATACTTCATTGAAAATGTATAAGAAACATTATTGGAACAGTATATGATAAATATAGTTTGAATGTTCTGAAATATGTGTGTTTCTTAATTGTTCTGCAATGTTTAATAAGTATACATGTGTGGTTTATTACATGTTCAAGTTTACCCTGTTGTCATTTATATGTTTTACATCATTTTGTAATTTTTAATTATGAGTGGTGTATATCATTGACTAAGGGTTATGACTTCTCCAAATAGGGGGAGATTGTTGGGTACATTGGTCAAATGTACCTGATTTGAAGAAGCCTCACCTAACTCAATGATATACATCAGAATGTATTTATTTGATGTTTGTTTGAGTTAATTGTGCAGGTTAGACATACACTGGACTGAAGCTGAAAATTTCTAAGTCCATGTGTCGACACCCAGAGGCAAAGTGTCGACACTTGAGAAAGCTTGTGTCGACACCCAGACATGCAGTGTCGACACTTGGAGTCATTGTGTCGACACCAGGGAAGAAGAGTCGACACCAGTCAGAAAGTGTCGACACTTGGAGCTGTGTCGACACTCAGTGTAGAAGGATGCAGAAAAGCTGTGTCGACACTTAGCAGAAGTGTCGACATCTTGAAGAGCTGAGTCAACACCAGACAGTGTCGACACTTGGAGTTGTGTCGACACTCAGCATAATTCTGCAGAGACTAAGTACAAGTGTCGACACTCAACACAATGTGTCGACACTCAATCTAAAGAGTCAACATATGAAGAATGTGTCGACACTCAGCACAATGTGTCGACACACACTCAAAGAGTCAACATATGAAGAATGTGTCGACACTCAGCATAATGTGTCGACACACACTCAAAGAAGTCAACACTTAAAGAATGTGTCGACACTCAGCACAATGTGTCGACACATAACCAGAAGACTCAACACTTGAAGATAGTGTCGACACAAGGAGCTGTGTCGACACTTAGCAAAGAACAGAAAACTTGTAAAATATTCTAAGTATAAGTGTCGACACTAATGGAATGTGTCGACACTCAGCTGAAGAATCAAGAATGAAGACTTGTGTCGACACCAAGAAGCAGTGTCGACACTTGACAGTTTCTACACATGAAGATGTGTCGACACAAAGGAGATGTGTCGACACTTAGAAGAATACAGAAAGAATGAAGTACAAGTGCTTGTGTCGACACTCAATTTCAGTGTCGACACATGCAGAAGAAACTGTGTCGAGACATACAAGGGAATGTGTCGACACCTTGTAGACTTGTGTCGACACTTACACAACATGTGTCGACACTTGGTCTATAAGTGTCGACACTTAAGAACAGAAAGTCTCGACACTAACTGACAGTTAGAGAATTTCAAGAAGTGACTGGTTGACATGACAGCTGCCAATCCAGCCGGTCTACAGCAACTGTCAGTGAAGTCAAAAGACTGTTATAAACCGGATCAGCCGGTTACCATGAAGGAAGCCTATAAATAGGCACCCACAGTCTACAAAAAAGGGTGATGGTTATGGTAAAGTAGTTCACAATCATTACATGGTGTGATTGAAGTAGTTGATCAGACTAAATCAAGAAGTGATACACAGAAGATCAACACAAGAAGATCAGGCAGTCCAACTGCAGATCTAAGTAGTTGGAGAGAGAGAGCTCCAACCAAGGATTCAGTCTTTGGAACTAAGGCTGAGAAGAAGAATTCAGAGTCATCTGGATTTCAAGAAGCAGAGATCAAGGATCAACTGCAGAAGATTCAGACTAATTCAGTTCTACTCAAGAAGCTTTGAAGAAAGCTAAGTCAGTTTGGATCAAGCTGAGTTCTTCCAAGAACTCTCCAAGAAACTCTCAACTCCTCTCATTCCTTCTGAGTTGTAGAGTTAGAATTTGTAATTTCTATTATAACTTGTAAGATCCATTGGATCTGAGTGATTGTAAGCCTATTTTATAAAGGCTGAGGGTAGGGCTTGGTGCCTGAGTGTAGGAGTTGAAGAACTCTGAGTGTAGGCCTTTGATTGGCTGAGTGTAGGCCTGGGTGGCTGAGTGTAGGCCTTTTGGCTGAGTGTAAGGCTTTGGGCCTGAGGTAGGAACCTTGTTGGGTTCTGAGCTAGTGGAGAAGTTTGGCCGAATCTAGTACACTGCTAGATAGGCGAAGGGGGAAAGTGGATGTACCCAAAGATTGGGGAACCACTATAAAATTAGTGTGTCTGCTGTGCTGTGCTGTGTTGTGGCTTTTCTGTGTGATTTCTGAAATTGCTGTTAACTGTAATAATCTGTGATAAACTGTTGTGCTGTCAAACAAAAGTTAAAAAGGTTTAGGTCACCTATTCACCCCCCCCCTCTAGGTGTTTAGGTACCATATCTTTCAAGGATACCTATAATAATGTCCTGTAAGTCCCGCTCTTTAGTCATATCCAAAACAACATCTGCTCCAAGCAGGTCTAGGAATCCATCTTGTGTTCCTTGTCCTCAACTACGTCCTTGTCCTCGTTGAGCTGCTGGAGGAAACATCGGACAAGTCAGAACATTATGAATTAGTTGTGGGCACAAACACCAAATGTGGCCCGACTTGGTGACACTGAAAACAAACTTACCTAAATGGCTCTCTAGGTTGTTGATAAGGTCGAATCTAGGAGGGTGGAGGCATTGATGGTTGTGTGATCGTATGCACCAATCTAAAATTTCGACAGAAGCGTCTGCCACCGCTTTGGTTTCCTCTAGTATCCTGTCTCCTTCTGAAGCTTGGTACTGCTTCCATCACACCCTCTGCGGGTCTCTTACCACTATCCTGACCCCAAGATGGTATGCCTCCAATCTTTTCTCCATTTTCATTATTTGAGCAAGGCTCAAATCAACTATAAAAAACAGTGCCTTCCGTAGGGGGTCTCATAAACTTTTGTAGAATTGCTTTGCATATCCGTGATCATCCAAATTATAGGAGTCAGCAAATCTGGTAAAGGTGCCGAAACTCCCGTTGGTACACCACAAATGACTTAGATCCTTATTTTAACTGCAAAACCTTTCTTCAAGTTCATCTCGAGCAATATAAGGAATGAAATGCTCTAAGAAAGCATCAGAAAACTCATTCCATCTGATGTTAGTGTATATACGTCCTTCAAATGTGAGAGCCCATAATGGACTTCCACCATCTCTTTGCATGTGATTCTAGGAAGAATACATCTAAGGAAAAAACCATACTGGCTAGACATCATATTCCGGCCATCAACACTTGCACAAAATACAACCACTCTTTCGTGCAAACAGCCGACTCTATCCCATGGTAAGCGGGTCGAGAAAGAGCTCGAAAGGTACTCAGCCAATTGCAGCCCGAGGCTTATTGCTACACCGGGTCCTGCTGAGAGCTGAAGGCATCTAAAATCACAGTTAAGGTCTGCCCCAACTTCGACTGTTGAAAGGGTGTAAGGATTAGAGGAACGGGAATGCCTGTCGTTGGCTCTATATGTACTAGAATCTACGCATAGAATATGGATTTAGGGTCAGGTAGGCAAAACATAGTAACAGGTGGACATACTTAGTGTGAATCACAAATGGGCATACCATTGCTTGTGCTATTCCAGTTTGTCCGCAAACCGAATAATCGAGCGGAGGTATCCGGTATTCAATGAATTCTTTATAGTTGGATCGGTGCTTTCTGATATCAATCGTAAGACTCCCCATCCTGACAATAATGACTGGGGGTGTTTTATGCCCAAAACAACCGATTTGTGGTAGCATCAGCACACGAGATGATCTGTACTAAAACCCGCCTATTCTACTGGCTAATTTTTGATATCACAAATGCCAACTCAACAAATAGAAGATCACAGAAGTCATGACCACACAAAAAGATAAATGTCAAAAATATTACATCATTATAAGAATCTACATCAGCTCCTTTAATATCAGAGTACACAAAACTGCACGATGGCTACATCATAACGCTCAAAATTCACATCGGTCACAGAAGGAAGTGAGGGTATCGTCGTATCAGTCCCTGTCCCCTAGCCCGGTTGTCCTCCTGCATAAGGCACTGTTGCTATGCCCATATCAATCAATATATGAAAATGTACATCTACTCTAATAGCATATGAATCATAAGTATAGAATTAAACATAACTTGTAAAAATACCCATATAGATTTATAAGTTAGGAACGAGTACATCAAAGTAACACATCATATAGTGCCCGCCTTACAAATTTATATGATGAGGATCTTCTGCGGTGCAATGCGATATGAAATGAATGCAGAATGATGCCTCACCCATGCTTACATACACACAGTTTGCTATGTCGACATAGACCTTTAGTTCTAACTTTTCAAGCAGGTAGCTAACCTCTCAGGCATCACCTTTCATGGACAAATGGTGACAGCGAGCGGGCTTCTCCACTACTAGGCAGGCATATACACTACTAGGCATAGGCCTTTGTATGACTCAATGCTAAGAACACAACAGCAGAGCCCCTACGTACTGCAGCTCAGAAGGTGTCTTGGGTAGATGTGCACTAAGAGCCCAGCCTAACTGGCATATAATTGGCACGGAAGGGGTCTTCGAGAATGAACACCAAAGAACCCAACCCAACCATCCACTAACACAGATGGAGCCTTTGGGAGTGAGAACCAAGGACCAAGCCCAACCTCCGAAAGGTCTAACTGTCAGCTCCCATCAGCGTGTAGATTGGAGAGCCCGTAGACCTGCCACTTTAATCCTCAATGCAAGATCATATATCATGTGTCAACACACACGCACACACATTCAAATCACACTTACCATATCATCATGCATTCAAGGGCTTCTACCGAGTCCCTTCATATCATAACCAACACCGTGCTCTAAAGCATGAAAGGGTCTACATTTAATATATAATGACAGTCCATCTTAATACTACACGAAATCCCTCACTACTACCCATAGGGAGTTAACATAACTCTAAGAATTGGACTATATCAGTCATTCCTTCAACACTTGAGATCAAGGCTAAGCTCATCATATTAGCATGGGTGTATATCTCATGAAACCCTTTTCTAGAATTTATCATATACATATACATTATATTTATTCAATCATCTCTACCGAACTTTATTTCCCAACCTCCATGTAATCACATCAAGTACTCTTCCACAAGCTTTTTAATCACGTAAGGGGTTGTCACATTGTCATCAACTATTTAACCATCTGATCTCCCGAGTAATCAATTTGTAGAATAAGAAAATCATCCAAATATAATATATCACAGCTACGCGCTCCGTTTACAAAAACTAGTATTCAGAAGTTTCACTCCACCATAATTATGAGCAACCACAAATCGGAAAGGTATTTTCAAGGGCTATAACTTCTTTATTGAGGTTGGGGTCCAAATCCAAATCCATCACCCCTGAAATCGGGTTTCAGCCTAGCAGTGTACACTTAAATAGAACTCAACCTGCACTTACATTATTACAGTGCAGCAACTTAGGCTGAACTTTCAAGGAGCTACATAACTCCCCCAAAAGCATGTAACCATCCGTTGGGAAGTTCTTTCTGAGGGCTATAGCTTTCCTGTTGAGCTAAAGACTTGAAACAGGCTCGATCATACCTGAAATCAGCCTTAAATATGTTGTGCAAAGAAAAACAGATTTCTATACAACACTTTTGCACGCATCGTAAAGATGGACGAAGGCATCCGTTCATCTCCTTCCTTCAGCCATCACACAAGCACATCAAACTCCTCGATTCCCTTTCTCCTTCATTAGACCATGGATCTTCACGAGATCAAGTGCGCCATCTTTGTAATGAAGAGAGGAGATGATTGAAGATATTCACGTGGCAATCAATGCCCTAGAACAACATTTCTACCTTGGTTCCTTCCTAGGAGATCCTCATTAAACTCCAAATTCTCTCTCCTGAGCCGATGTCTCTCCTACACTTTGGATCTAAAGATCTAACACCAAGGGTGAGGGTAGAAAGCTCACCTAATTTTCGACCATTGATAGTGTTCTCCTTATCGGTGGTATAGTTGTATTCGGTTTTTGGTGGTATTGTGTTCGGTTGATCGTTTTTCAGGAAGATGGAAAAAGTCAGCCAATGAAGAAACCTTTTAGGGTTCGGGTTATTCTTATAATAAAGTGGCTGGTGATTTAGTGTTGAGATTACATTGCACGTGTCACTCTCCCATTGGTCCGCACATAAAATAAGTTTTTTAAAAAGATGGGATGTTAAACCCATCCTGTACAAGTCTAAAATACCAGTGCAACTCGTAATTTTCTCCCAGGCCATGAGTAATCAAGACATCACGTATAAAAAACACTAAGTCCATTCATTGTGTATACTCGACGAATCATCGTAATCACTCGACGAATTGTCGAGTGTATTAAGTTAGTTACACGTATCATCTCGATGAATACAAGAGTCCGCTCGACGAATCTCTCTATGACGTTTGTCAAACCCTTTCAACAACTACACAAGTCCTTTCAACGAACATCTCGACGGATTTCATAAGTCCACTCAAGTTCACTCGATGAATTCATCGAGTACTATAGACGAATTCACTGGCCCTCTCGAGTTTACTCGATGATTTCACGAGTCCTTTCGATGAACATCTCGACATATTTAACAAGTCCACTCGAGTACAACTCGACAAAATTGTCGAGTCTTCTCGAGTTTACTCAATGAATTCGTCACGTCCTCTGGACGAATTCATGAGTCTTCTCAACAAATACAATCCAGGTATGTTCTAACTACCATCTCAAGTCACCATAGTGACACCATAACACATACGGGGGGTCTAGCTAGAAATGAGACGTTATACACCATGTCAGCTACCAAGCTGACATTTGTTGTTGTCAAACCTATATTGTGGAGTAAGACAAGTACCGTCAACCACACAGCCAAGCGCTTGCTGAGTGGAATAGGAAGGATGCAACAGCATCGCTTTGCTGAACATGGACATTTTGTTGTTTATTCATCTTCCAAAAATGTTGAGAAGAGAAGATTCAACATTTTTGAGTGCTGGTGTTGTAATAAGGTGGGTCAATTTGCCATTGACCATTAACACAATCCCACTATGCCTAATGCAAAGAATAGTTGTGCTCCAAAGGTAGCTGCCATCAAGAATATTCTTTTGAATGCTAAAAAGAACCTAGGACCCAAGGTTTATTGGGCTTCTAAGGTAAAATGAATTTATCTTACAAGATAGTTTCAAGTACCAACCTGAAGAAAATTTGATACTTGGATAGTGGGTGTTCCAGTCACAAGACTGAGACTAGAAGTATTCTAAAGGATTACACTCCTGTGAAGAATTGACCAAAGTCATTTTTAGAGGCTCTGATAGAAGAGTCACCGAAGGGTACGGTCTGATCTCCAATGATATAGTCTCAATTACAAGGGTAGCTTATGTGGAAGGTTTGCAATACAACCTTGTAAGCATAAGCTAACTATGTGACTTATTGTATGTTATTGAATTCCACAATGATAGGTTTCTGAACAAAAAGTTAGTTGACTTAGAGACCATTCTCTCAGGCACTAGGAGTGGGCATGTTTAATGCTTAAATTTTATTTGCAATAATTCTTCAACTCTAATTTGTCTAGTGTTTAATGAGAAAGAGTATCTTTGTGTACAATGCACAAGAGACTTTCACACATAATTACATGACAATTAACAAACTATTTTCTAAGAATTTACTTAGAGACAGTCCAACTCTAAAATGTGTTAAAGAGGGTCCTTGACATGCATGTCAAATAGGCAAGCAAACTAGTGCCACCTTTAAGAGCATTGGCTCCAAAGACTCTATAAGATGTATTTATCTATTGTATAAGGGTTAATTTGGTCCTTTGCCAATTCAGAGTTTAGGAGGGAAGTTGTACACCTTTGTGATTGTAGATAATCACTCAAGGTTTACATCGATATTCTTCCTTAGGAAGAAATCAGATACCCTAGATGTCTTCATGAATTTTATCATGCAATTCAGAATGAAATGGAATGTTCTGTCATCAAAATAAGAAGTGACCATTGTAAAAATTTAATTTGGGGTCATGACAAGGTTCTGTCAAGAGCAAGGTTCATCCAAGTTCTCTTCTCTCAGAACTCTACAACAAAATATAGTGGCTGAGAGAAAGAATAAGACATAATAGAGATTGATAGAACATTGCTTAGTGATTCCTCTCTGTTGGATCTTACGCGCCCTTAGAGGGGGGTGAATAAGGGTTTTTTTTCTAATTTTTTA